>VWYN01016415.1:198054-225210 GCA_013400075.1 Hippolais icterina | reverse complement strand
AAAAAAAAAAAAAAAAAGGTATAAAAAAAGGAGAAAATATTAAAAAAGAAAGAAAAAAAAAATTGGCCGATCCCTGGAGTTGCGGTTTGTTCGGGGAAATGGAGATTTATTTTGCGTTGGTTTCACTCAAACCGTTTGATTTCCGTATGGTTCTCACTGTATAAAATCCTACGCTTCGACAATCACGTCCTTGGGGCTCAGTGGAGCGGCGGGAGCGGCCCGAGGCAACGGGGACGGACCCCGACCCGGCCTCGGGGCGACTGCCTCTGCGTATAGGGAATTCTGCACTTTCGAAGGCAAGAAAACTCTTATTTTCCCCCCTTTCCTTTGCATATTTAATAGAGAAATTAAATTTGCCTCCTTTTCTTTTTTTTTTTAATTTTTTTTTGATTTTTTGAATTAAAGGAGATTTCGTTCCGCTGTGTGTGTGCTGAATGAAATTTTGGTGTCTGTGTACGCTGCAGCATTTCAAATAAATCATGCACGTTTTACCTCACCCTCCTGCCTCCTGCAGTTACTGCGGCTCCAGGGAGCCCCTGGCCCGGGGACCCTTTCCCGGGACTCCAGGCAGCTTCTCCAGCCCATCGCCGGTGCCTCCGCGGAGATGGAGGCTCCGTCCTCCCGCGCGGGGACAGACACGAGGAGCCCGGAGAGGCAGAGCCGCCCGTGCCCAGCGGGATGGAGCGGGGGTGGCCCCGGGCGGACCGCGGGTCCTGGCTCCGCTCTGGCCATCGCGGGCGGTTTTGGCCCTTCCCCGCCCGATGCCGTGCGGGTGTGCGGGAGGGTCTCTCCCGCAGCCGGCCGGGGGTCGTTGCAGCGCTGCCCGCAGCACCCGGGAGTTGCCGCGAACGGCGGCGGGGCAGCGCTGCCACCCCAAGCCCGCACCCCGCGCTGGGGACACCCCCAGGTGGCCCCTGTCCCCCCCGGTGCCCGGGCTGCGGCATCAGCGGCTCCGAAAGGGTCCTCGCCCCTCTCCCGGCTCCGCTCGCCCGCAGCCGATGGCACCGAGAGCTGCCCCAAACGCGCTTCGATCACTCGGCCGGTGGAACCGGAGGGCAAAGCCGGGGTGTCCCCCCTGTCCTGGGGGATCAGAAGCTGGGGGTCCGCTCCGTGCTGCGGACACGCGGAGAAAAGGGCTAAAACCAAGAGAGTTTTATTGGGTTTGTTTGTTTGTTTGGGATGGTTTTGTTTTATTTTTGTTTGAGGGCTTTTTGTTTGTTTGGGGTTTTGTTTGTGGGTGGTTTTTTAAATCGTTGTTTTGTTTTGTTTTTATAACTTATTCGGAGAAAAAAAAAATAAAAATCAAACGCACGTTGTGGTGTTGAAGCCCGACAGCCGGGACCCTGCGGCTTTTACAGGGGAAAACCAAAGTAAAACATTATTCTACCAGAGTAGAATAAAATAAAATTAAATAAAACAAAGTGAAATAAAATACGATAAAGTGAAATGAAATGAAATGAAATTAAAGGAAGTAAAATGAATGAAAATAATGAAATTAAGTCAAATAAAATAAAACCAAAACCAAACAAGCAAACCAAAAACATAAAACAAACAAAAATTACAAACGAATAAAACCTTAAAACTCCACTAAGAAGTAAGAAAAATAAACAAACAAAACAAACAAACAAACAAAAAAGGCGGAAAAAAAAAAAAGAAAAGAGGGGAAATTGTGCAGCGCCCGAAATAGCTGTCGGAGGATCTGCTCCGCCTGGGCCAGCGGGGCCGGCTCGGCGGTGGCCGACACACCCACCCGCACCGTGGGACTCCCCCACCGCGTCCCGCACCCTGTCCCGCGCATCTCTCTTTATTCCCGGGCGCTTCCCAAAGCCCATCCCTTTGTTGTTGCGTTCCGTCCCTGTTTTCTCCATGCAGCGAAAAGCGCATTTTCATAAATAGACCTTGGCCGAGCGCTGCCGATGAAACTTTAATGAGGCGGGATGCTGAGTGCTGCCCGGGGGGGCCCCGGACCGGCTCCGCGCAGCATTAGCGGGGGCCCTGCCCCCCCTTTTCGCGGCTCCCCCTCGCAGCCGGAGCCTCTCCGGTGGCTCCCCCGCCCCCCCGCGCCCCTCCCCAGCCCGTGCCCGGTGCCGGGGCCGGTGCCGCGGTGCCCCCGTTCCGCCAAGTTCACGGGCGATGCAATATTTATCAGCCGCGCTCATAAAACGCCGGGTGGGTATTTCCCAAGCACAAATGCAAAGCGCTGCGCTGGGGAGCCGGAGCGGGGCCGCCCGGGGACCCCCCCCCAGCCCCCGCGGCCGCCAGATAAGGGGGGATCCGATGGGGCAGCTCTGGGCGAGGAGCAGCGGGGCTGGAGGCCGGGAGGGGCGGGGAGAGAGACACTGGGAGCGGTGCTGAGGCCTGGAGAACTCATCACACCCGGGGCGCTGGCCGAGAGCCGGCCCGAGCGTTGATCCTGCTGCTGCCGCTGCTCCTGCTGCTGCCCCTGCTGCTGTCACCGCTCTTGCTGCTGCTGCTCTTGTCCCTGTCCCTACTCCTACTCGTGTTTCTGCTCCTCCTCCTTTCCTTTTTCCTGCTGTTACTGCTGCTCGTTTCTGCTCCTACTGCTGCTCCAGCTCCTGTCCCTGCTCCAGCTCCTGCCCCTGCTCTTTCTCCTGTTCCAACCTTTGTTCCTGTTCCTCCTCCTGCTCCTACTCCTGCCCCTGTTCTGCTCCTGCTACTGCTCTTTCTTCTGCTCCTCCTGCTCCAGCTCCAGCTCCTGCTCATCCTCCTCCTTCTGCTCCAGCAGTTCCCACTACACCCGGCCCAGTGTGAACCTCCAGGATCCTCAGGGAAAAGCCTGGAAGGAGCTGGAGAAGGGCCCCTGGTGCTTCCTCCTCTCCATGCTCCTGAGCAGCCACTCCTGGGCACAGATCAGGGGGAAGCTGCTGCTCCTTCCTGGTGCAGCTCTGGCAGCCAGGACACACTGGGAGCAGGGCCCAGCCATGGTTCAGTGTCTCAGGTTTTGTGTCCAGCTCCTGTTGTCCTGAGGGTCTCTCCTCCTGCACCAGGGCCCTGGCTGGGTACCCAAAAGACCCAAATCCCTCCAAATCCAGGCTCTCTGCAGAGCACCTGGCACAGGGTGAGGCAGGAAAAGCTCAGGGTGAGGAGAGAGGGTGAGGGAAGGAAAACACACACACAGGGGTGTCACGGGCACTCCCTGCTCCTGGGGCACAAAGGACACCCCTGAGCCTGACACTGGACCCAAAACAGCGTTAAAGGAAGGGAATATTGACTGGAATGGACACTCCACTCTCACCCAGTGTTTTTATATGAGGTTTGATGTATGAGCAAGGTTTGATATTTTTCAGCTCTTTTGCATCAGGTCCGCCTTTACAGGCACCTGCTAATCCAACCCTGAGCTGGCCCAGAGCTCCTTCAGGAAGAGCTCAGCTTCTGCCACATTTGAGCGCTTGATTCCTCATCTGCCTCCAGGCTGGGGGGATTGAGGGGCTGGGCCAGGTCTTGTCCCTTCCCCAGGGACACCCTGAGAACTCAAAAACATCAACACCAGCAGTTCACCAGGGAGGAGATGCTTTGGGGGCCTTCAGAGCAGGGGTGCACAGATGAATGGAGGCCTCTGGGCTCCACTGAGGGTCACTGGAGAGGGACCAAGGAGGCTGTGTGATAGTTCAGCTCTGATATCAACCTCTGATCTCAACCCCTGGCTCAGGGCTTAGAGGCACCTTCATCGCTTTAAAGCCTGTAACAGTTCTGAATGACTAGCTCAGGTGGAGACACCAATAAATGGGGATGTGACAGCTGAATCCTACTCCTGGTGCTGCAAAGGCTTCCCAAAGGCTTCCAAAGAGCTGCCCACTGGTTCTGGGCTGCTGGAGCTGTCAGAAACCAGTTCCTGGAGCTCTCCTGGCCACTGGTGCTGTAGCCAGGATCTCTCTTGCAATCCAGTCTTTGTTCCAAGCTGTTTCCCTCCATGTCATGCTCTTTTGTGTTACTTCTTCCTGCTTTAAAAGCCAAGACAGTCCAAGAATTTGGGCATCTAAACCCCTTGTGCTCAGATGTGACAGACATGGTCCAGACCAGTGTGGCCGTGCCACCACCAAAGTGTGCAGGGATGTGTTTGAGGTTATCCATGCCCTGCTGAGGTGGAGGCTGGTGACTGCAGGTGAATGCAGATGTGTTTGAAGAAATCCCCGGAGAAGCCCTGCCTCTCTTTTATCTTTTAGGATCATTTAGGATGGTGCATTCTTTAGGCTGTAAAGCTGCTCCAGGTCCTCTTGACCCCACTTGGTTTCACAGGCACAGGGCCCATCCGTGCTTCCTGAGCAGCAGGGTGACAGCGAATAGTGCCACCTCAGCCCCTGAGTCCTGTAAATCCCATGCCCAAGGGGCTGATTTCCCCACTGGGAAACAAGGGAAGAAATATCCAGCCTGTCTGGGGACCATCAGTGGGTCCCATCTGTCTGTCCACGGAGCTCAGAGTGTTCACAGAGAGCTTCCAGAGGTGTGGGGAACCTGCACCACCAGCAGCAATCCCAGTGACAGCAACAGGCACTGCCTCATCCCACAGGGATCCCGACCAAGGGGCGAGATACAAGGACCCCATGCTCAGATATTACTGGCACGTCCCATCTTTGGGTCAGGAGCAGAGAAAATGTTCTGTGTTCTTTAAAGGATCCCTGCCTTTGAAAGCTGGGCAGGTCCAGGGTGCGCCCACTCTGGACTTTCTTCTATTATTCCATGTGTTTTAGTGCAGTGCAGAGCAGATGTATTTTTAAAGATGCTTGGGGTTGGCTCTGTTCCACTACAGGGAAAAAAGGAGTAAAACCATAATTAGAGGCTTCGTTGGCACCCGAGCAGGGGGGTGACAGCCAGGGTGAGGGGAACTCAGGAAAAAGGTTTGGGAGAGAGTTTAGGAATTGGAGCAGGGCATCCCATGACAAACTTGACAGCTGGCTGCAGGCTAGGACAAGAGGAAATGGCCTCAAGGGAGGTTTAGGTGGGATATTGGGAAAATTTCTTCATGGAAAGGGTTGTCCAGCCCTGGCACAGCTGCCCATGGTGGTGGTGGAAATGCCATCCCTGGAGGGACTGAAAAGCTGTGTGGATGTGGCACTTGGGGACACAGGGAAGTGGTGGTCTTGGCAGTGCTGAGGAAACAGCTGGAGAGGTTTTCCAAGCTAAACCATTCCATGGTTCTACAATCCCAAGGAAAAGGAGCGGGCACTATCCCCTTTTCCAACAGATCAGTTGTCCTTCACAAGGACCAAGCCCTGGGTCAGGTGCAGCTGCCTGTGATAGGAGCAGCTCTAACCCTTGTCTGTGCAAAAATAGAGCCCCTGCTCATCCCAGTGTCAGTGAGGAATGAGAGATCTTAATAAATTTATAAATTTGTGGGAGTATTTTTATTTCTTTGGGTTTTGTTTGTTTGGGGGGGTTGGCTTTTTTTTGGTTGCTTATTTTTTATCATTTGGTTTGTTTTCATCTGTGTTAAAGAAATACTTCCAGAAATTTAATCTTGTGTTTTTCCCAACATCTTTATCTCCCCATCCTTCACCTACAGGAACAGCCTCCTGCCCCCATCAGCCCTCCCAGAGCCCTGCAGGAACAGTCCCTAGTTTTTAGCCATAAACCCCAAGGAAGTACTGTAGGATTTGACTTCAGATCTTTGGGGAAATCCAAGAGTAGGGAAGCTCACAGGCAATTTCAGGAACTTTGGGATCCTGGAGACAGAGGGATCAGAAATAAAATCTCCATTTCATCTGCGGCACCTCACCAACACCTCCAGCAGCTGTAGGAAAATTGGAGCTCTCTGAGTGATGTGAAAGTGTCAGCTAAGGACCGTGCTTTATTTATAGCAGGCACTGGAAGGGTTTGGGTTCATACAAGGAATCCTGCTCCACCACTCTGTGACTTCCCAGCTGCTGCCTGGGAATGACAGGGAGCTGTTCCAGAGGTGTTCCAGGGAACACTGCCTCGTCCCTCACCAGCTCCAGGATGCACTTCCAGCCTTGCTGCTGCATAAATTGTGGAGCAGGGCTGCGTTTCCCTCTTCTACAAAGCCGAGGAAACACCTGCTGGCCTTGCAACAGCATCGGGGAGCATTCACCTCACTAGATCTCTGATCTATCCAGGCTTTGAACAAATTCCCAACTCCAAGATAAATGTTCAGGGCAGATTTCCCCCGTTGTTTATCAATATTTGCACCACATCCAAGGAGATCAGCATTTCACATCCTCAGATCAGGAAGGACAAATTCATCATCTCCTTTCAGCCACTAAAATGAACGCGAGGTTGGGTCAGGGTGCCGCTGGTGGCAGTGGGGGTTCAGGCCAGGAATGCTGCATTCATGATGGGGAGGAATGTTGCATTTGTTTGGGGTTGGGGGGTTTGGTTTGGTCACCCAAATCAGTCAATTATTTTTGGGAGGGCACTTCCCTCACCCGGAGTCACGCCAGGAGTGTGTCTGTTCCCTCTCATATGCTTCACCTTCTCCCCCCAGCCCCTCCACCATCTCTCCTGCTCTCCCCTCCTCCCTCTTTCCCAGGCAGCTCTGTCTGTCTCTCTGTGTAGTCTGTCCTCACATCTGGTCCCACCCAGCTGCTCAAGAACCCTCTCACAGCTGCTCCAGCCCAGCTCTGCAGGGCCAGGGCTCTCGAGCAGCCCATCCCAGGGGGAATGGTGGGCACGGCTCCCTTTGTTCTTCCCTCTCTCGCGGCCTCCCTGGCACGGGGGGCTCCCTCGTGTGACTCCTGCATTGCTCCTCCCGAGGGACCCTCCAGGCTGAGCCGCTCCCGATGGTGCTGGGTGTGCCCGGGCCCTGCTCCGCTCCCCCACCTCCGGCAGCAGCGCGGGCAGACGGACCGGGACCGAGCCCTGGGCAGACAAATCCGGACCGAGCTCTGGGCAGACGGACCGGGACCGAGCCCCGGGCAGACGGACCGGGACCGAGCCCCGGGCAGACGGACCGGGACCGAGCCCTGGGCAGACGGACCGGGACCGAGCCCTGGGCAGACAAACCGGGACCCAGCCCCGGGCAGACGAACCGGGACCGAGCCCTTGGCAGACAAACTGGGACTGAGCCCCGGGCAGACAAACCGGGACCGAGCCCCGGGCAGAGCGGCACCGAGGGATCCTCGCCTCCAGGCTCTCCCCTCGGAGCCGCCCGCAGGGAGCGCAGCCTCCCGCGCCCGGCTAATGGGTCCTGATGGTTCTTCCCGGTGCCGCTCCGGTTGCCGTGCCCGGCTCTCTCCCGCTGCAGCTCCCCGGCTCTCTCCTCACTCAGCACATGGAATGCTGACTTCCTCCGGCTTCTCGCATGGATTTTTTTGCCACCCTGACTGTGCTCTTTAGTTCAGATCTGAGGGAGCTTTCCGAGCGTGCTGCCTGGATGTCTTTATTAAAACACACAGTTTAAGGAGGGGGCTGAGGGAGAGGAGGGGGGTGGATCGGCTCTGGATTCACTCTGCAGCCAAAACCATGGGAATCTTCTGCTCCACAACTGTTCCCAGCCGCTAACAGCTGCGCAGTACAGCCAGCACGACACGGGGTCGCCTCTCTGGCCGTGACTAGTTGATCGCGGAGGGCAGCCCCTCTGCTCGTTCCCCCGGGGCTGTGTCCCCGCGGGTGTGAAGGCAGGTGGGCAGACAGGGACATATCCCCGAGGGGCAGGTGGCCAGGCTGGCGGAGAGGCTGTGCTGGGATTCCCTGTGTGCTCCTGGAGCAGCTCAGCTCTGTGAGAGGGATGTAAAGCTGTCGGGCTGTTCATGAGACTGGCTCCTGAAGAGGAGCTTCCCTTGGGAAGCTTTGAGCCTTGGGTCAAGTTTTGTTCTCAGATACCTGGAGGCTGAGAAAATCACTGCAGGCAGGACCGACACTGCCGAATTTGGAGCCTCTGGGAATGCCTGTGCCTGTCCATGGGAGTGCAGCACCCAGAGCTGCCTGTCGCTGGGAGCAGGGAGCGAGCAGGATTCCATGTTTGCCATGGACAAACCTTCCAGCACAAGCTGCCAGGAGCTGTCAGTGACTGAAGTGCTGAGAAAAGCAGCTTTTCCTTCCGCCCGGAGCTGTTCTCCTATCACAACAAGCCTGCTGACAGCCTGGAGGCCTCAGACACAACTCTGAACTTCTTGTGATGTACCAACCCTGGCCAAAGCTCCCTGACCTCCTGCCACCCTGAATGCACCCTGCTCTCGGGCTTGGCCATCCTGTTCTCCTGGCCTCGTGTCTGGAGGAGCGCTGGGGAGCATCTGCCTGCCCTGCCCAGCAGCAGCTGCACCAAGCCCTGCTCTTGCTGGGGAAGTGCTGATCTCTGCCGTGCTGGCTGCGCATCCCCCTGCAAGCCACTGGCTGCTGGAAGGCACTGCCTGAGCCAGCCACATGCTTCATGATGTCAATCGCAGTTCAGAGTTAATTATTCATGAGAAAATTTCATAATGTGCTGTTAAGTGCAGGATATTTTGGTTAAATTAAGGGAACCTGAAAGCTCCCTCTGTGGGGTGTTGCTCCTTGGGCCTTGCTGAGAGCAAAGGTTCTGTTAGAGCTCAGGTGCTGTGTCCTCTGCCATGGCCTGCGATTACTGGAGCCACGGCAGTGTGGAGATCAATCCAACAGCTCAGTTTCGTGTTTCCAATGGGAAAATTCCAAGTGAAGTGTTTTCCAAGAAGAATGGGGCTGGTGGAAGGTTCTCTGCCCATGACAGGGGGTTGGAACCAGAACGAGCTTTAAGTTCCCTCCCGACCAAACCCATTCTGTGGCTCTATGACTTCAAAGCAGGTTCTGCAGAGTCCCCCTGAGCCTGCAGAGAGCCTGGGACAGGCTGTGCAGATCATGGAATCACAGGATTATCCAGGTGGAAAGGCCTCTAGGATCACCAAATTCATCTGTTAACAGGCCAGTTCACTCCCAGACTTTTTTCTTCTTCATCCATGGAATAATTGAGGTTAGAAAAGACCTTTAAGAGCATCAAATCTAACCCAGCTCTAAAGAAACTCTTTCATCGAATGTCTCACAGTCCTCCAAATATGTCATGCCTTGGAGCCTCTCCAGCCTTGAGTGAATCAGTGGAGGGGCAGCTCCCACCTCTGTCATCCCTTGATGCTGGAACCTTCCTGAGGTGTCCTGGTGGCCTGGGTCTGCAATCACAGAGGATTTGGGGTCCTCCCTTGTTGTTCAGAAGTACCAAACCCAGTTGGTGAAGCAGGAACCACCTCCTTCTGCACTGCTTTTCTTGGGATGGCTGCAGGAACTGGCAGGGATCTTGGGGTGCCCTGGCTTCTTTTTGAAGCCTCGTTAGAGGAGTTGACTGGCAGAGTTCTGACGTGTTTTGAAGCCTTTCCCAGGTCTCCCCTTCGGCCACCATTTATTACTGATGGATCACACTGATCTGGCTCTTGGTGCTACCCATGAATGAGGGAACATCTCCCTCCCCTGGCTGGTGGACCAATGACCTTCCAGACCAACTTTCACTGTTACATGTTTTTGACAACCTTGCTGTTCCCCTGCTCCTTCTGCTGCCAGGAAAACATTGACTGGGAAAAGTTTGGGTCTACAGCATGAGATGAGATGAGATGAGATGATGAGCTCTGCACCTGCAGGAGACTCAGGGCATGGACTGGGATGGACTTGCCCATGGAGCTGGTGTCCCTGTCCCACAGTTGTGCCCCCAGGCCCATGTTCCTCACTTCTTGCTGTGCCGTTTGTTAGTGGTACAAGTGTCTGACACAGCTGAGCACTCAACTGCCTGAACACCAGAGTTTCTGGGAATAACAACCCCTGGAAGCATGGTCAGGGTCATTCTAGTGGTGAGACTTCAGGCTTTAAACAAACAGAGAGTAGATACAAGGAAGGATTAGATTTAGTATTAGATATATGTAAAAAAAAAATCTTTCCTGTGAGGGTGACAAGGACCTGCACAGGGTGCCCAGAGCAGCTGTGGCTGCCCCTGGATCTCTGGAAGTGCCCAAGGCCAGGTTGGACAGGGCTTGGAGCCACCTGGTTTAGAGAAAGGTGTCCCCCAGTTCTAGCTGGAATGAGATGGGCTTTAAGGTCCCTTCTAACCCAAACTGCTGTGGGATTTTATGAAAGGAGAGTGGGTGATGCAGTGATACCACCCAGGGACAGTGCCAGGGGCTGTGACAGGGAGAGAGAGGAGGTCACCCTGAACGGGACACTGCTGGAAAGGAAGCCCTCTGCCTGCCTTTTCCTGGGCTCTGTCACACACAGTGGGTGGGTGGCTGGGCACAGGCTGCAGAGTGTCCCACTCTTTCTGCTGGATGAGGTTGGAGTCAGGCAGCCTCTTGGACACTGGATCACCAGCAGAGAGGATCCAGCACAAACCTGCTCCTGGGCATCTCTCCAGAGGTGGATGTGTGGAGGAGAGAGAATCTGGGCTGACCAGGAGCTGTGTCCTGCTCCCAGCACAGCCTTGCACTGCAGTTAAAACCAGTGAGCACCTGGAAAGCGAGCCCAGACACGGAATACAGGAACCCACTTAAAGCCAAGCAGGAGGGAGCCACGCAGGAGTGACTGGGCACTTGGCAGGGAATGAAATGCAGTTTGCAGGGAATGAAATGCAGTTTGCCTCCACGCCAAGCCTTGATGGCTTCATTCTGCTTCCTAAAGCTCTCAACTCCTGCTGCCTGGAGCTGGCTCCTTGCAGAGCTGGGAGGGAGGGAGGCAGGGAAGGAGGAGGCCTCCTGCAAGCCTCTCCAAATATTTAACTCAGTGCAAACTCTGCCCTTCAGAGGTCTCAATTCTGCTGTGAGGAATCCTGGTAATGGGTGTTACCTGCCCTTGGTTCTGCCAGCCCTGCTGCAAAATCACAGTGCTGTCTCCAGGATAAATTTTCATGGAAATAAGAAAGCATCCAGCAAGTGTTTCCATCCAGAGACCTGCCATGGATAAAACTCATCCTCATCCCTTGCTTCAGTGCAGGAGGATCCAGTCCTGGCGATATTTGGCAGCTCCAAGGACAGCACAGACCTACTCAACACCTTCTCCTCTTAGCACGTCCAGCTCCAGACCTCTCCTGGCTCATTCCCATGAGGATATTGTCCTCTGGAAGAGGGGCTTGGATCATGGGCTGAGGCAGACCAGAAACTGCCTGACTTTGAGTTGGGTTGAGAGCAGAAAATTGCAACTGCTCCAGCAGCAGCTCCCGACCAGTTCCTATCCCGTCCATGGAAGGGATCACATTCTCACTCCCAGGCTCAGCTCAGAGGTGTCAGCCCCTTCTCATTTTGGAGGGCTCTTGACTTCCTTTCTCTCTTGCCTTTTCTTTCCCTTTTTCCTCCAGCTTTTCTCTTCTTCCTTTTTTTCTTTTTCTCTCTTTTTTTTTTCTTTCCCCCCTCCCACCTCCCTTTGCAGCCTCTGTTCTTCATCCATTATTTAGGCTTTTCTGACTGTAACAGCAACATTCGCCTTGTATACCTTGTGTGGGGTTTAAAATATAGATAAAAGCAGAAGGTCAGACTTGAAACACAGATTCTGACGGTTGCTGCTGACTTTGTCTGGAAGCTACAAAATCTGGAGCTTTCTGTGCCCAGCAATGGTTTTGGTACAATTGGGTTTTGGGGGGTTTAGGGGGTTTTTTTTGTCTGGTTGATATTCCTGAAAACTGTCTTGGTGTTTGATGCTTTCATCCAGTCTTTCAGTTTCTAAAAGTTCTGGGGCCTGGCTGGCTTCAGGACAGGGGAGTTGGAGCCATGGAATTCCTGCTTGGAGGGCCAATCTTGACCCAGCACAGCAAATACCTGCTGCTCTCCTGTCCGGGGCAAGGTGGGGAGGGGTGGAGGTGCCTCCATCCACATCCAGCAGGCTCTAATTGGCACCTCTGGTCGGAGACTCAGCAGAGCCAAGGACTTTCCCTTTCAATTATAAATGCCCTGCTTCTTTTATGTTGCTTTCTTCAGTCGTCAGAGAGATTGGATTTTGAGGACAAATGTTTGTGGGAAATAAATTTCAAAGTCAATGTGGGAACGGTCCCAGAAAACATAAAACACTTCATTGTCTATTTGAACAGGCAGCGAGGCAGGGAGGGTGTCCTTCCAGCCAGGAGACAAGCTGGACAGGGGTGGAATCACCGTTCCTGGAGGGATTTCAAAGCCATGTGGATGTGGCTCTTGGGGATACGGGTCAGTGGTGGCCTTGGCAGCACTGGGGGAATGGTTAGACTTGATGGTGTTTAAGATTCCTCTAAGCCCAGCTGTTCTGTGATTCCCTGAGAAGGGGCAGCAGGGGATGGTGACACTCAAAACAATGATCATTTTTCGTGTCACTGAGATCCGTGTGGGCAGAGAAAGGCACTGGTGAAGAGCTGGGAATACTCCAAGGAATGGCTGAAGGGACATTTCAAACTGAGACACTGGTGGAGAAATGCCAGCCTTGCCAGGCAGTATTCGCCAGATGCAGAGCAGGACAGTGATATCCTGGGTTTTTCCTGCTGGGAGATCAGTGGGGAATGTTCTCTCCGCACACAGAATATTTTCAGAGAACAGAAGCTTTGGCTCACTCAAAACCAGACCTAAGACTCCTCCAGTCCCCACCTGAAACAGGAGCTCTCTCAAGAGCTCTCTCCAAAACTGAGACCTGCACATTTTATTATCAGAGAATCCCAGCCTGGTTTGGGTTGCAAGGGTCCTTGAAGACCCCCTGGTTCCAGTCCCTTGCCATGGACAGAGACACCATTGTCCCCATCACAGTTAGGTGGCTTCAGCAGCCAGCTGGGATCAGCAGCTCAGGCACAGGTTTCAGCCTGTTGAGTGCCAGCAGCCACCTAATCCGGGTGGATATTCCAGTGGCAGCTGTTGTGCAAGAGGCTCCATAGCCCAGCCGGCACTCCCCAAATAAACTTTCTTCACTCTAGCCCAAGGGAAAATGCATCTGTCAGGTGAGGAATAGGAAGATAGGAAGAAATTCTTCCCTGGGAGGGTGGAGAGACTCTGGCACAGGGTGTTCAGAGCAGCTGTGGCTGACGCTGGATCCCTGGAAGTGTCCAGGGCCACGTTGGACACTGGGGCTTGGAGCAACCTGGGATAGGGGGAGGCGTCCTTGCCCATGGCAGGGGGTGGCACTGGATGAGCTTTAAGTTCCCTTCCCACTTAAACCATTCCATCATTCCATGACTCTGTTCCAGTTTCCCTGTAGGCACTGTCCTTATCCAAACAGTATTTGAAGGACACAGGGAAGGGCTGCAGTCTTCCGGTCTCGACTCCATCCCTCAGGTCTCCCCAAAAGCCAGCCTGGGCAGTGGTTCTGGGCATGGATCTGTTGCTGCTGAGTGGTTACAGCAGCTCTGGCAGTGGCTGGGATGGCCCATGAATGATCCCATGGCCCAGAAATTGAACTCTTCCAGATTTCCCAATATGAAGTGTTCCCTTCCCTGCGCCTGCAGCTCCAGCTCATGTGACTGAGGTGTCACACTGAGCAGGAGGAGGAGATGCCCAAATGTGCTCATTTCCAGGAGGAATGGGGGAAAAGTGACATTATGAAGGGAATCGCAGAGACCAGCAGCTCGTGGTGCTCAGGCATCAGGAATTAGGGGATCCCAGCAGTATGTATGGATTGAAATTGGCTGGTTGGGGTTCTTGGGGCCTTTAGGAAGAACATTTCCAGGGAAGTGGTAGAGTCCCCATCCCTGGAGGTGTCCAAGGAAGGCCTGGACATGGCACTCAGTGCTCTGGGTTGGGGACAAGATGGGCTTTGGGCACAGCTTGGACTCAATGATCTTGGAGGCCTTTTCCAGCCTCAGGGATTCTGGGATTCTGTGACTAAGGAGCATATCCAAAGTCATTGAGGTTGCACCTTTATATCCATCCGCAGGCTTGTCAAGCCAGGTCCACAATTTGCACTTCCCAAGATGTTAAACATCCAAAGGAAAGAAAGAAAGAAATAGGACTTCCAGGAAGTCCAGGAATCATGACACTGCTAATCAGAACTGATTAAGCTGACATCATTAAACTCAGGAAGTTTCGAAGTAGGAGTGTGGGACTCTATATTTCTACAAATGTCTCCCTTCCAATCCTACTGAATTCCTGGTCTCAGTGGCAGGCTGGCAAAGGGTAATTATCCATTTTTATAGTGTCTCTTTCCACCAATGTTCAGGACATTTGGGAATCCCTTTCCATTGTGATTCTCGGAGCGTTCTCCCTGTGACACCTGCAGCTTGGTGACAGCCCCCTGCTTAAACACCGAAATACAAAAATCCCTGAATATCCTACTGCTCCCCACGAGGTGGATGGGATCTGCAAGTCCTTGGTGCTCTGGGAGGGGAATTTTTACCGAGAGGACTTTGCTCTGGGTTTGGTGACAAAAGTCCAGTGTCACAAGTCCAGCTCATGAATTCCCACTGCTCCTGGTCCCGACAGATCCCAGTGCTCCGTGCTCCTGCTGATGGGGGGCTGAAGCCACCCCACCTTTCCAAGGTCCTGCAATAATCTCTCTGACGCCCAAGAGTTACTTTTGTTTTCTTCCACCAATTCTGTCCATTTCGCCTTTGGCAAATATCGATTTTCCACAATTCCCCGCAGCCCTCATAAAGCAGCTGCCAAAACAGCTCCCTCGTGGGCCACTTCTTTTATTTGTCGAACAAAAGAATCATCAGCATTGTCTCCAGAGCTCTCCGGCGAGTGGAGCCTGGGATTAGGATGCCGAGCTCCCTCTCCTGGCTGCCGGATCAAAAGGAATTGCTGAAAAGTCCTGCGCACCTGAAAATCGGGATCGCCGGACTCCGGCTGAAGGAGGAAGAGTCCTTCCAGCTGTTTTGCAGATTTTTAGACTCCGTCATTTTTCCTCTCCATGAAATATGATGGGAAAACGTTCAGGGGCAGCAACTGTGGGAGAAAGATGAATTTGTCTGTGGGCTAAACTTGCTTTTGCTCCTCTCCCTTTTGTCTCATCTGTCACTGCCAGGGAACAGATCCCAGTGGCAAAATCACTCTGAGGGTCTCTGCAGGAAATCCACGGTTGTCTCCCACCAGTTTTCCAGGAAATGTTACTCTAGGGAGAGGGAGAGTGTGGAAAAGGACACGCACAAGGAAGGGCAATAGGGAACAGGTTGGGAGTGAAGGGTGGGGATCACCGGACCACAGGAAGTCCCATCAACATGATCCTGATGGAAGCTGAAGGGCTGCTCTGGAGAGAGGTGTCAGCAGGAGGAGCAGGATCTGCTGGGAGGCAACTAACATCCCTCATTGCTCACAGCAGGAAAACTGGGAGCTCAAACATTCCAGATCTTCATCTCAGTGTCCCAGTATGGGTGGCAAACATGGCTTAATTCCAAAAAAACATTTCATCAGATGTCTCCAAGTGACAGTTTCCATTTTCAGATCAAGGCTCCCTTCCTCTCCCCTTTGCATGGTGGGCTGGCCCAGCATCTGCTGCAGGCTGGGAACTCTGGTTGTGGTCTCCAGCTGGGATCCTGCAAGAATTTGGATTGAAAAGCTCAGAGCTCTGCACCCATGAGAGGGTGAAAGCACCAATGGATTTTGAAATGGGATAATGAGTTGTGTGTGTGTGTGTCCCATTGCACACTTTGGGAGCAAATGGGCACCACAAATCCAATTTGGAGAAGTCAAGAAGCCCTGGAAATCTTTTAGTTTCCCCACAATGCAATTATGTGACTCTCTGAGCTGCTCCAGATCTAGGGAGAGGAATGGCACTGGCTGTCCTTAGGAACTATGAAATCAATGGATCAGGGAATGCTTGGGTTGGGAGGAACCCTAAGGACCATCTCATCCCACCCCTGCCATGGGCAAGAACCTGCCACTATCCCAGAGTGCTCGCAGCCCCATCCAGTCTGGCCTGGGACACTTCCAGGGACGGGGCATCAACCCCCTGGACACTGCATGGATTTGGCTGACTCTCCTCATCCCAGCATTCCCTATTGGATTATGTTCCAGCCTCATCTCCTGTCCATCCTTCAGGCCCAGGCAAAATCAAGGAGCAAGGAAGTTGCCCCCATGCTCCAAGAATGAGTCACATTATCCTGGGAGCTGTTTAGAAAAGGTTGGGCCAGGACACTGCTGGGATATTCCATCCATCTGCACAGGCCACTGGTCATCACTGACCACAGGACAGCACGGCCAGAGCGTGGACAGTGCTCTGTGCCAAAGTCCACGTGAGGAGAGAAGACCCTGAAGGCCTCAACCTCAGACCTGTGACCATCAGCTCAAACCTTTCATTTCCTTGAAGTCACTTCACTCTTCAGCCCTGTTCTCAAGGAGATCCTGGCAGAATGAGGGGAGGGACAGGCAGGTGACAAAGGTGGCTGGAGGTACACAGGGGTCTCTTGTCTAGGGCAATTCAGATGCCATCCCTCTTCAGAGTTTTGGTAACTCTGAGCAATGTTTGGGACACAAATCCTCCCACTTTCCCTCTGTAACTGCCCAAACCCTGCACCTCTCTCCCTGTCCCTTCCCCTTGCCACAGCTCACCTGTACTCACCTGTTTTACCCCCTGGAACCCATCTGGAGCCCACTTCAGGGATTTAGGGGCAGAAAGGAGCCAGTGGGGAGGTGTGAGCTGGAGGGAGGTTTGGGAGGGGATTTGTGCTGATCCTGGAGCTGGACTCAGGCCTGGCAGACCATGGCTCACTTCCTCTGCCTCCAAGACAGATCCAGGCCAGGCAGGGGATGCTGATCCCATGGAAACACAGAATACCCTGAGCTGGGAGGAATCAGGGGTTGTGGAGTCCAACCCCTGACCCTGCAGAGCTCTACCCCAAAGACGGGAGCTCCAAGAGCCTCTCACAGGTGCCTTTCATGGCTGAGTCCTGCCTGAATGAGCCTTGCTCTGACAAGATGGAAAAGGAGCTTCAGAGCGCGGCTCTGGCGGCTCAAAGGAGGGAGAAGCTTCCGTGTGAAAGAGAGACGAGAGCTCGGCAGCAAGGTCAGCTCCACTGCCTCAGGCGATCCGGGGGATGACAAAAGTTTCCATGTAGCACAGCAGCAGAAGACAAAAGCCATCCCTGGAGGTAGGAAGAGAGAGGGAGGGCAGAGCAGACAAGAAATTTAATGTAGGGAAAGCCACTAGGTTTGCTGCTAAGGACACGTTCCTGGGTGGATCAGAGGATGGTGGAATAGCTGGGGCTTGATGGGACCTTCAGAGGACATCGAGTCCATCCCCAAGGATAACGGATGCAGGATAAAGTGATAATGGCTCCCAGGAGCCTCGAGCAGGATTCCTCAGAGCCAGTGATGCTCCAGCCCTGGCACTGAGTCTCCCAAGTGCTGGTGGTAGGCAGGGGCACAAGGGGCATCAAGAACGCCAATGATTGCTGGAATTTGGATCTGGGCTGCAGGTCTACACCTCCTTCCCACTCTACCCACACCACCTGAGTCCATTAGGGAGGGCTCGGAATTGGTAGTGGACCGAGATGCCAGGCCCAGTGAGTCTTTGCCAGCATCTGATCTGCACCAGTAACCCCACAGGGAAAGGGCTTGGCTTTGTCTGGGAATTCTTCCTCTTTGCCAGGGACTTGTGGTTATCCCTTTCCACACATCCAACAGTTCCTAGGACCAGAAGGGTCAGGACAACTGCTGTTCTGTGATTCCTAGGAGAAGTGCAAATGGCTTTAAAGCCAACAGCCGGGATGCAGATGGCTTGAATGCGGTAGAACAGCTGGGATGTGCACAGGTTTTCCAGAGACACAACAGAAAACATAATGGAAGGTGTCTACATCCCTGCTGGAGGTTTTAGCAGAGCAGAAAATTGGACATTCCTCTGTGCAAAGTGCCTGGCACAGGCAGAGGAGCTGGGAGTTTGTTTAGGGCAGCACTTCAGAGTGCCCAGGATGGCACAGCTGGAGTTGAGTCCTGGGCATGCAGGATGGGCAGCCCCATCCACACTCTGCTCCAAAAGGAGCCTTGGAGCTGTTGATTCTGTGCTGCACGGCTGGGAGAGCTCTGAGGGTGAAGGGGGAGTGAGGAGAAGGCTGAATCCCACGGGATCCGAGTCATCCCTCATCCCTCAGTGGGTGCTGGGGCCTCCTCCAGCCTCTCAGGGGAGCTCAGCTGGCTCCGGGCTCAGTCGCAGCACCCAGGGGCCCTCCCTGGAGCCCGGGTGGGTGCGGTGTCGGCACGTCTGTGTCTGCACGGAACAGGAGCTCCGTGTTTCCTCTGGGAAACCCAGAATGGGGGAGTTCACCTCCCAGCCTCCCGAGGAGAGTGAGAAAGGCAGGGTTTGCCCAGGGGAGCTGGATCCTGAAGAGCTGAATTCACTCAGGCACCTGGATGTCTAAGGAGCACTAAAACCTCTCCATCTTCTCTTTTCCCCCACGTTCTTTTGAAATCCCTCTCCTGGGTGCCTGATTCTCCTGGGATCCCTGAAGATCCCAGCGCGGCAGGAAAGTGTCTCTCAGCTCCCAGGCAGAGTTAAAGTGATGTGTGGGCAGGCTGGAAGCTGGAGCCACTGCAATCCTTTCAGCCAGGCAGCTGCACTTCCCCTTTCTATCACATGCATTTAAAAGCTTTTAAGGGAACGATCCATCCCCTCTGCTGGCAAAGCCGGAGCTGGGCTGGTCCTTAGAACCTTAAATCATTTTAAAATACGGAGCAATATTGGTTTAAAAGCCTTTGCTCTCCCCCTGCTGCAGGAAACCTCAGCAGAGCTTGACACCAGCTTGGGGCTTCCTGGGGATCCATCACTCGCCAGGAAAGGGCTGGGCACTGCCTGACAGGGACAACGTTCTGGGACAAGCCAGGAGTTTCTCCCTACGTCATCCCCAGGGCTGCTCATGAGCCCAGGGAGGTTTTTTTTGTCATTTAATACCTTAGATCTCCATGGCTGTGGCAGTGTTTGTGTTTGCTAAGCTGCTTAAGGACAAGGATGGATGGCTCAGCTGGCAAATCCACCTCAGAGAGGAAATGTGCCCAAATTCCTGGTTTCCAGGCAGGGCTTGGCTGCAATGTCCCTGATCCTGCCATTCACACCCGGGCTTTGGTTTCGAGCCCAGCTATTCCAATTCTCCACTTTGCTGTGAGCCCTTGGAGAGAGGAGCAGGGGTGGTGAACTGGGAGTGTTGGGTACACCCAAGGACACTTCCCTCTATCCAGGGACAGGAGTGTGTCTCTATGCCACCTTCCCTATGCCAGCATCTGAAACTCTTGGCTGTTGGCAGAGAGAGCTGGGAATGTCCAGCCTGAAGAGAAGATTCCTGGGAGAGCTCAGAGCCCCTTCAGGGCCTAAAGGGGCTCCAGGAGAGCTGGAGAGGGACTGGGGGACAAGAGAGGGAGGGACAGGACACAGGGAGTGGCTTCCCACTGCCAGATGGGGTACTGGGCAGGAATTGTTCCCTGGCAGGGTGGGGAGGCCCTGGCACAGGGTGCCCAGAGCAGCTGTGGCTGCCCCTGGATCCCTGGCAGTGCCCAAGGCCAGGTTGGACACTGGGGCTGAGATCAGCCTGGGACAGTGGAAGGGGTTCCTGCCCGTGGCAGGGGTGGCACTCGATGAGTTTTGAGGTCCCTCCTGACCCAAACCATTCTGGGATTTTATGATCTGTTTTACTTGTTTCATTGTTTTGCTCTGTTCCTGCTGGGTTTCTATTCTGATTTCCTGGGACAAACCTGCCTGGCTGCTGCTTCCAGGGGAGTCAGGATGAGTCATTGCAATGACTGACCCAAGGAGCAGGACTGGGGCACTGGCTCAACCTTGCTTTTCCTCAGGATTCATGGAGTTACTGAGATTCTGCTCCCCTGTAAGGCTGGAGAGGCAAAGGATCCCATTTCCACTTCATTTCCCACTTCCCTGGTTCACAGAGGGCAGCGTGGCAAGAAATCCACCACAGAACCAGCCCAGCTGGGGCTGCAAAGGAGGATCCCTGGAGTTTGGGGAGAGAGACAAGGACAAGGACAATTATTCCCCTCTCACAGACACTGCAGAGGGTCTCTCCTGCTCAGCCCCGAGCTTCCCACCCCCTGGTTTGCCGAAGGAATCAGGGGATCCCACCCTTTCTGCCACACTCCAAAGGGCTCCAAAATGCTCCATCTCTTCTTGAGCCCATCCCAGAGTCAGTGAACTTTCCCTGGGCTGCTGCCAGGGATCCTCCCTCTCGTTTATCTGCAGGATCGGTTGTAGCTGTATTGATTTTCCCTTCCTGCCTCTCCTCTCCTCTCTGTGTTTGCTTTCCGAATTATGCAGCTGGGCAGTTTTTCCTCCTCGCAAGGAGCAGGAGAGTTGCAGAGGATCAATTGAGCCCTGCCATAGTTTAATCAGGAATCCCCAGTAGGAACTAGGAAAGAAAAAGGAGAAGGGAAGACAATGAAGACAGGGTCGATCAATCCAGTCCTGCTGCAAAGGAAAGAAAGGGAAAGAAGAGAGGAAGGGGTGGAATAATCAGTCAGTTTTCCTCTTGCAGCCCTCAGATCCCCCAGCCTCAATCAATAACCAACTTTGACAGTCATTGCTTCAGAAAGAAACTTTCAAAATCCCCCTGAACTCAAAGAATGTTGGTGCTTTATAGCGTGAAAATGGCCAGTAAAGCCCTGCTGAAGACATGGAGAGGGGTTGGATTCCTTCCCCTTCTTCATGTTCCCTTTAAAATCCACATTATTAAGGCAGAGCCAGGATGAAAGGAGAGCAAACAAGGCTTTTAGTCCTCATTTTGTTGTTGCAATTATTTTGCCAATAGTAATGATCTCAGGACAGGATGGAGGATCCTTGATGCTGTGCTGGGGATGTGGAGGGAGGGCCAGAGCTGCTGGGATTGTTCCAGCACCACAAATCCAAGAGATGGAACCCCATGGATACAACAGACATGAGCTTGGAGCATAGAAATAAAACCAAACAGTGCCCACGGGCCACAGGGACCACAGGAACCATCTGGATGTTGTGGCAGCATGTGACAAGAGAGGTTTTTGTATCAAAAAATAGTGTGGCCACAGGCCCAGGGCAGGACTGTTCCCTGTGCTGCACGGCTGGGACACCTCGAGTTCTGGGGGCAATCTGAGTTCTCCAGCTCTGGAAATCAAACTGCCCTGAAGTCCTGCCAGATGTCCCATGGAAGAGCCCCAGCCTCAGGGCTGCCTTATTTCCAGAAGGATGCCTTATATTTGGCTCTGGATTTTCATTCAAACAGCTCAGGTCAAGTTCAGCTCCTAAAGAAAATATTTAGGTCTGGAAACTCCAGACCTGAAGGTACCAGATCATCAACTGTGGAAAATTTTGGAGGACCGCCAAGACAGACACCTCTGCAGCTCGACCCCCAGGCTTCATTCCCAACAAAAGCAGCATTCCAGAATGGATCCAGGTGTGCAGGGCAGAGTAATTGACTGCAGCCCACAGCAGCATCAGGTAAGAATGGCAGGATGGGATGTGTGGATTATTGACCACCAATGAATCATGGCAGAGGGCAACTGAATTTCCTACACCCTGGTGCTTGAGTTCAGGACAAATATTTCTTTCCCCAATTCATTTTAGCCAAACAATCTCTGCTTTTAGGAACAGAAATGCTGGAAGAAATCCTTGTGCAAATTTCAGAAAAATAACTGATAGAGTTAATTAATCCTTCCCTTGACATCCATGGCAAGGACAACCAGGAGTTGCATTAATTCCATTCTGCAGTTCCCACAAAACAGGTGCTGATTCAGTCCCTCTCTTCGATATTCATCTTTATTCCATAGGGGCATTATAATCCCTGAGATTCCTCACCCACAAGTCTGACTTCAGCCAACAGGTCCAGAAGTCACTGATGAGAAGAGCAGAGCCTGCCAGACATGAAGTCAAAAACGATTGATGGGAGGCCAGGACTGGAAGGAGAGTGGAGTCAGCAGAAAACCAGTTCAAATTCAGTGTTTGCCCTGATTCGACTCAGTTTAGTCTAAAAACCGTCAATTTTGAGATGTGTGCTTCCACCACCCTTTGTCCCATGATCTCATGGAGGGATCAACACAAGGATCAGTCAGTTGTAATAATTAACATTTTGGTTAATGGGAACGGAGGTGGAATTCCAGCTGGTAGGGATGGAGGTACAGCTCAGCCTGGAATGGATGGAGGTAAAGCTCAGCCTGGAATGGATGGAGGTAAAGCTCAGCCTGGAATGGATGGAGGTAAAGCTCAGCCTGGAAGGGATGGAGGTAAAGCTCAGCCTGGAATGGATGGAGGTACAGCCCAGCCTGGAAGGGATGGAGGTACAGCTCACCCCTGACACTGAAGATGGTTCAGTCTTTGCTTCCGTGGGCTTTCCCAAGCCAAGCTTCCCTCTCAGCTCATTGCCCAGCCCCTCCAGCAAGGGCAGGTCACTCCAAGCCATGCTGGAGTGTTGGTCACTGGTATGCAGCTGCCTGAGGGAGCAGGGACAGGGCTGCTCCTCCAGCAACCTCACAGAAGGAGCTCCTTGCTCACCTCCTCCCAGAATTTGTTCCACATTTTCTGCTAATAAGGGCACAGGGAGAGAGTGAGACAGAGAGAGGAGAGGAGAAAAACTGCTCTAAATTATTCATGGACAATATCATTATGTGTCATAACAGTGTGTCTGTGATGGGAAAGAGTGAGTGTGGCAGGGGCTGGGGTAGCACAGGCCGGGCTGCACAATAGCGAGAGCTGATTAATTATTGATGTGCACTAATTGGCTACAGGGTTTCAGGACAGCTTGGGCTTTGTTGGGATCATTTGTATTCTTGCTTTGGAAATGGACCCCCCCACACACATAAACCCAACATTTTCGTGTGCAAGTCTTCTCCCTCTTCCTCCTCCTCCTCCTCCTCCTTCTCCTCCTCCTCCTGGNCCTCCTCCTCCTCCTCCTCCTCTTTTCCTCCTGCCTCCCTCTCTCCCTGCCCTGCTTCCAGTGCTCCCGATCTCCCCGTGTGTGTACAAATTAACGTGATCTTAACCTCTGCTGATTTTCTGCAGCACTGACACGCTGCCAACACCTCGGTGCAGTTGGGCTCAGCCTGCAGCGCTGCTTTTTGGTGCAGAAAACCGGCCCTGCCCTTCAGCACCGGCCTTTTCTCTCAGCCCTTCCCTGCCTTTGCCCCTAGAGCAGCTGGAAAGTCCTTCCCAGGCATTTTTTCCTTCTAGAATAGTCCAGACCTTGCCTTGGAGCCTGCTATGGTTGCACCCCAAGATCTGAGTGCCAGCCTGGGAGGTGCCAGCAAGGGGAGGGGAGAGGCTTGAGGTTCAGAGCTTGGGTCACTTCATGGCTGAACTTGACCAGCACAAGAGTTTCAGTGCTGGGGCTGCTCCTCCCAGAGCTCCAGCTGCTCCCAGTGTGTCCAGGCAGGTGAGGCCTCACCTGCTGGAGCATGGCCCCAGCCATGGGGCCCAGCACAGGAAGGATCTGGAGCTGCTGGAGAGAGCCCAGATTTGATCAGAGGGCTGGAGCAGCTCTGCTGTGGGCAAAGGCTGGGAGAACTGGGATTGTTCAGCCTGGTTCTGGGGAGACCTCAGGGTCCCTTCTGGTACCTAAAGGGGCTCCAGGAGAGCTGGAGAGGGACTGGGGACAAGGCATGGAGGGATAGGACACAAGGAGTGGCTTCCTACTGCCACAGGGCAGGGATGGATGGGATATTGAGCAGGAATTGTTCCCTGGGAGGGTGGCAGGCCTTGGCACAGGGTGCCCAGAGCAGCTGTGGCTGCCCCTGGATCCCTGGCAGTGCCCAAGGCCAGCTTGGACACTGGGGCTTGGAGCAGCCTGGGACAGTGGGAGGTGTCCCTGCCCAGGGCAGGGCTGGCACTCGATGAGCTTTGAGGTCCCTTCCAACCCAAAGCATTCCACGACTCCTGGATTCCATGACCAACTGCAAGCCCAACAGCTCCCTCTGCCCTTGCCCTCACATGGGATCAGCAGGTTGCCACATCTCATTCCATGGGCTGTTCCAAGCCAAGAGCTCCCTCACAAACATCAGCTTTTCACCCTCTCAGGATGTCCCAACGAGTCTCAGGATTGACCTGGGATCCCTTCACCCCCGACATCCCAATAAAAGCCAGGCTGATCTGTCTGGAGCCAGGAGCTGCTGCCAGCAGAGCAGTCCCAGAGCAAGGGACACTTCCTACAATGCTTCATGCTCTGCTAAATCCCTTCATCCCGCCCTTTGGCATTTTAAGGATGCTGTTGGCAGAGAAGAACATCCAAGTGAACATTCCAAGGATGGCACCTGGACCTTGCTAAGGAATTAACCGGGACTGGTGACTTTTATTTCAGTTCTCTGCGCTCTTGTTTTCTGAGAGTTGTGATTAAAATTTTAAGGGCAGAATGACATTTTCGTGGGCTGCAGCATCTTTCAGCTGAATGGCTGAGAGGTGCAGTTTGGGGACAGGTGTTTGCTAAAGATATTTCCCAAGCTGCTTTTAAATAAATCACAGGGCACCGAGAGAGGTGAGGCCTGGCTGAAGAGCGTTTGGGTTGTGCTTTTCTCCACTCCCACCCTGTGGAGTTCCAGTGAAAGCAGCCAGGACTTCCCGAGGGATTGGATGATCCAGCAGGGCAAGAACAAGACGAGGCTGGTGCAGCTGCAGAAATCAATTTGTAGGACCAGGTCTTGGAGTCCATGAGGGGTTTATCTGATCCTGATGGACGAGCTGGCTCACTTGGACAAAGCATGCTGTGCGAGAATGAGGTCGGACGGGATAGTGATGGGACAAACGGAGACGAGAGATCTCTGGAGTCAGGGCTGGTTTTGGAGCGTGCAGTTTATTGCACAGGGCGTGGGTGAAAGGGCCCTGCTATGAACTGCCAGCCACAGCTCAGAGCAGAGAGAGAGTGAGGAGGAAGGAGAGAGCGAAGAAGNATCAAAAGGGGATTACTTTCAGCCGGCCATACCGTTGTTTTCCAGTTGTTCAGTAACTAAAGCTCGGCATCTTAGACATCAAAACTTGCCTTCAACTCTACTTCACTTACAGGTTTCATATTCCCCAAATCTAAGCAGTCATATTTATAAGGCTTTCCTGTTTCATCTTCCCCAACAATGCTGGAGTAGAATTGTGGGGATGTGGGCTCTGTGCTTCCCTTTGTCATGGACTCGCGGGCTGGCCTGGACACGTGTCTGCATTCCTTACTTTCCTTAGGATTTCTCTTCCTTCAAAATCTGGGATGTCTGGGGGCCAGAGCAAACCTGCATCTGCTGGGCTGAGGCGGGAGAGTTGGAACCAGCCAGGTGAACAAGACCTTAAGCTGCAGAAGAAATTCCTCCCTGCGAGGGTAGGGAGGCCCTGGCACAGGCTGCCCAGAGAAGCCAGGGGCTGACCTGGGCAATTTTTGTATCTGTGCTCTCAGGATGGAGCTGGGACTCTTTGTTCTCTTTGCTCCTTCTCTCTCTCCTTTGAAACCCTTTGCATTATTCCTTATAGGAACAAAACGAAGAAAGAATTTAGTTTATTTGTTATTTCTTTAGGACAAACCCATCCCTCCCACTTCAAAAGGGGCTACGTGCAGGAGCCCCTGGTGGATCCCAGGAAACTCTTGATTGAAAGGAGACAAGTGAGATGAAAAGCAGAGGGATGGGAATAATTTTAAGGGGAACGGCCACTAAAATATCATCAATTTTTTATTAAACAGAATCTTTTCAATAGACAAAATGAGCTTTTCTCTCCTCACTTGTGTTTCCTCTCTTTCCCCCACTTTTGTTTTCCTTAAGCATGGGGGGATTCTCTTTTCCTTCTTTTTTCCTCTTTTCTTCTGTTCCTGGGGCTGGTAAGAGGTGTGGAGTTAAAAGGTGACCTGGGCCACCAGGCAGGAAAATGTGCCTAAAGCTTCCCATCCTAAGTCCTCTATTTTTTTCCACTGGAAAAGGACAAGAGACAGAGAAGTTCAGACTGGGCCTGAGGTTTAGGTTGGGTATTAACAACAAATTCCTTACCAAAGTTTTCCAGCCCGGGCACAGATTGCCCAGGGCAGTGGTGGAGTCACTGTCACTGGAAATGTTGGAAAAACATGTGGATATGGCACTTGGTGGGGCACTGACATGATCAGTGGTGGGGCTGGCAGAGCTGGGGAATGGTTGGACTCAGTGATCTCAGAGGGCTTTTCCAACCTCAACAATTCCATGATTCTGTGAAAATCACCTTAAGGCTCCCCAAAAAAGTTGAACCCAGCACTGCCTGGATGAAGCCCTGAGGGTCTTTGCTGAGCTCCTTTGAGCAAGAGTTTGGACTGGAGACCTCAGGAGGTTCCCTCTAGCCTGGGAATTATTCCCAGATCCTGTGAAGGAAAGCCTGGGAGCCCCTGGGAAGGCAGTGGCACTGAGGTGGGGACATGGCTGAGCTCAGGGTGCTTATGTAGAGCTGTTGGGCACATCCTGAGTGCTCATCTTGCTGTGAGCACTGCTCAGCAAGGATTTTAACGAGAGAGCATCATCAGCTTGTGTTAAAATCACCAAAGTGTGTGGAAAAAAGCTGTGTGGTGGCAGGTACACAGTTTCAAATTGACAGGAAACAGCTTTAGGTTGGATATTAGGGAGAAATTGTGCCCTGTGAGGGTGGGGAAGTCCTGAGGTCGAGAGAAGCTGTGGCTGTGCCATCCCTGGAAGTGTCCAAGGCCAGGTTGGAGCAATGTGGGACAGTGAAAGGTGTCCCTGTCACAGCAGAGAGTGGAACTGGGTGATCTTTGAGGTCCATTCCAACCCTACCCAGTGTCTGATTCTGTGATGGGACCTGTGGGGCTGAGCTGGAGTTTCTGCTGACGGAGGGTCTGTGCACAGGGTTTGGGATGTGCCAAGGGGTGTGTGAGTGTGTGTGCAGGTGGCAGTGTGGCTGTTTGTGCCTTCCCGAGCCACAGGGCCACAGGGCCATGGCCAGTTTTAGCTGTGTGTGCTGTTTGTGCATGTGTGGCAGTTCTGAGGAGGTGCACCAGTGGCTGGGTGTGCGCTGTGGGTATTTCTGGGTGTGCAAGAGCCGTGATGTACAAGGAACCCGCTGCTTATCACAGGGGTTGCCTTGTTTCCTGCCTTACAGCTTCATCCAGGAGCTCCAGGCGTGGAAACTCCTTGCTCTGACTCCAGAATGCACCACAGAAAAAAAGACCTCACCGACAACAATGCGTGTTTAGGGTCCATTTCCCGGGGGGATTTTTCCCCCCTTCCCCTAATCCCTCCCGAGCCGAGTGAACGCCAGCACCAGAATAAAAACCACACACAAAAAAAGAAAGGGCGAGAGTGAGGGAGAAAGAGGATTTCCTTCAAATCTGCTCTGTCTGCTCGTGATGGAGACTCATTCCCATAATCATTTTGACAGGTGTGCAATGGTTGAAAAGTTGGGGGGTACGGGGGC
>VWYN01016415.1:115629-193773 GCA_013400075.1 Hippolais icterina | reverse complement strand
GATGGATGATGGACGGATGATGGATGGATGGGTGGATGGATGAATGGATGGATGGATGGATGGATGGATGGATGGATGGGTGGATGGATGAATGGATGGATGGATGGATGGAAGGATGGATGTGGGATGGAAGAATGGATATGGGATGTATGAGGGATGGATGGATGGATGGATGGATGGATGGATGGATGATGGATGGATGGATGGATGGATGGATGGATGGATGGATGATGGATGATGGATGGATGATGGATGGATGGATGATGGATGGTTGGAGAAAGAGCTGAGCTGTGTCTCCACCCAGCAGTGTGTGGATGGTGAAGAGAAGGATGATGAGCTACATCTCCTTGGTGGTTCATATGAGAAGATCAATATCTGCTGTGCAAATGGGGTCTAAGAAATCCAAAGGCCATTGTGGTGTGGGAGGGCTTGGGATCCACCCAAAGGTCCATGCAGAAGCCAGCTGGAACTTCCTCCTGCCAGGGAGAAATGCAGCTGTATCCTCAGCTTGCTCGGCCCCAGGCTCCGTCACCTCTCCCACGTGTCTGCCTCGTCCAAATCCTCAAGTCAGGCAAATTTTACCCAAATCATGGATTTTTCTCCACTGACAGGAAGTGCAGCTGGTTCTGGATGGCAGTAGAAAAGTATTTTATATGGGGAATTTGGATCTTGCCCTAAACCTGCTCTGAAGGCCACATGAGCTGCGCCATGTGTGGTGATGCCACTGAAGACACAAAGTGCTGCCCCGCTCTGATCTCACTGAAGGCTGACCTCTCTGCCCAGAATTCCCAGTGTCCTACACTTGGACATGGTATGGAAGCCCAGAAGGCAATGGAGAGGCTGGTGAGCCACTGGAAAACTACTGAAATCCAAGCACATCCTGCCCTGGAGCATCTGTGTAAGCTCCTTTTGGGAAGGATTTTCCTAATGCAGAGGGATTACGCCAGGACCTCTCCTCCACGGCACTCCTTTGCTCAGGATGTTGGACAAGTAAATCAATCAGCCTCAATCTAGCCCTGAGGAGGGGATAAATGTTCCTTGTCTTTATCAAGGAGACTGGGAAACTGAGGCACAGAGAGATTTAAATGGCTTTAAAGGAAAAAAAAGGGGAAATCAAGAAGATAATCCCAGAGCAAGGCAGGCACAGGCAGAGGGAGGGAATACAAAGATCCTGCTTTCAGCCATTGGCTCCCAAGATGTTCCTCTGGTAGTGGTGGAGTGTCCCTGGTTCTGTCACTGCTGCAGAGCACTCTGCTGTGGGATGAGAGAGGGTCCAGCCTCTGCATCCCTTTGGGAATGGGCTGATTCAGAGGGCTCCTGGCCGAGGACACATGGATGGGAATGACAGACAGACAGACAGATGGACAGAGCTGAACTCCAGGCAGGGATGGGGAATGGGGGGAGAAGACAAGGCTTTGTGAAGACAGTGGCTACACCCTCAGGACTGAGAGCTCATCCATATTTCAAACACCAGTTAGACAAACAAAACAAGAACCAGAGAGCCAAGCAAGGAGCCCGTTTGTCATATCAAAAGGGGTTTCAGTGGTACCTTCCTTGCCCTCCTGGCCCCTTGAAGTTTGTAGCTGGCGGGGAGAAGGGACAGCTCCCTCTCCAGCCGAACGGCTCCGTGCCACAGCCGGAGCCGGGCTGTGTGTAATTAACCCCGGAGCCAATCCCCCAGTGGGGGCTGCCAGGCAGATCAAAGAACTCACACATCTTTGTCTGCGAGCGGCAGCCAAGGGGAGCTGGGAGGAAAGCAGAGCAGGGGTGGGAGAGAGCCAGGGAGCCGCGTGTGTGCTCCTAATTGATAAAAAGGGAAAAGCATCTTCCTCCGAGAGATCTCCAGCCCCATCAAAATGCAGCAGGAGAAGAAGGGGAAAGAAAAAGGCTTTGCTTTCCCCGGCAGGAGCCGGCCAAAATCCAGCTGCTTCCAGCGGGAGAGGTGGTCAGTGCCCCCTGCAGGGCTGGGGGGAGAGGACACCTCTGGGATGGGGGGCACATGCCCAGGGTCAGGGGCACTCCGGGGTTTGCCATGGGAGCCCTTGGTGAGGTGAGGGATCCCAGGAGCACCCAGAGGAGTGAGGTGAACCCTCTGCCTCATCTTGTCCTGCAGCACCAGGAGAAAGAAGGGTGAAACCAGCACATCCCACACCTGTAATCCAGCACATCCCACACCTCTAACCCAGCACATCCCAAACCTCTAACCCAGCACACCCCACATCCATAACCCAGCACATCCCACACCTGCTACCCAGCACATCCCAAACTTCTAACCAGCACATCCCACACCTGTAATCCAGCACATCCCAAACCTCTAACCCAACACATCCCACACGTGTAACCCAGCATGTCCCAAACCTCTAATCCTGCACATCCCACACCTCTAACCCAGTGCATCCCACACCTGTTACCCAGCACATCCCAAACCTCTAACCCAGCACATCCCAAACCTCTAACCAGCACATCCCAAACTTCTAACCAGCACATCCCACACCTGTAATCCAGCACATCCCACACCTCTAACCCAGCACATCCCAAACCTCTAACCCAGCACATCCCACACCTGTAACCCAGCACGTCCCAAACCTCTAATCCTGCCCTGATCCCACACCTGTAACCCAGCACATCCCACACCTGTAATCCAGCACATCCCACACCTGTAATCCAGCACATCCCACACCTCTAACCCAGCACATCCCAAACCTGTAACTGCACACCCCACACCTGTAACCCAGCCTGAGTGCAGGTCCATCTGTTTGCCACCAGCCTGTTCTTTTTGGACAGTGGTGCAAAGGGGTTATCAGACCATGGATGAGCACCTGGCTGGAGCTCATACTGCTGGTGTGGACAGAAGGAGTCACCAGATGTGACAGATGTGCCAGGAGATGATGGAAGGAAAGCATCATGGGGGATGGGGCGGTTTCACAGGTGGTTAAAGGGGGTTGATGTGAGGAATGGCCAAACTGCCGAGACAACCAAATGGAAGGAAGTGCTGGGGACCCTCTGGGTCTGACAGTGACCCTGGCCTCTTGTTCTGACCATGGCAGAGGTGTCTCAGCTGCTTCTCAGGATAACTAGGTAGCTTCACTTGCTGGGACAGGTCAGAATCCTGATGTCACCAAGCATCTTCCCAATTGATTCCAGCACTGAGGCTGCAGGACAGAGCCCTTCCCTAAGGCCTCCCACAGCTCCATCCACCCAAAAATGAGGCATCAGAGCCCAAGCATCCCTTTCTCCCCTAGAGAGGGACAGCAGTGCTGCCCAGAGCCGATTCTCTCACCCTGGACTGAAGTGTGAGACAGATCAAAAACCCACCTTCCAAAGGGTTGTTCTCGCAGGAATTAAAACAAAAGCCTGGATTTCCCAGAAACTGGGAGATACCCCAGTCTTTTCTGCCCCACAAGACCATAGGGTTTCCCCTGAGCTGAGTCCCATATTTTGTGTTTGGCTGAGGCACAATTTCAATAAATTGCACATTTCCTGATTCACAGGATTCAGTGGGGTTGGTCCTGTCTTAACAAAACACCAAAGGCTCCGTCCACAGCAGGGTGTGGGGGTGGGAATGCAGGAATCACCTTATGGCTCCTCCTCACGTTCTGCAGCCACCCCGGGGCAGAGCACATCCTCACCCTGATCACCCCTCACGTTGTTATTTACACTTGGTTATTTTGCACACAACGCCTCACTGGGGAGCCCAGAAACCTGATTTGGTTAATTTTTAAGCTGTTATTTTAAAAAAAATGCACAAAATAAAAGAATAGGAGCAAAAATTTAAATTATTTATGGGAATTCAGACTGGGGTGAGCACCATCTTAGCATCAACCAGCTCCAAGCAAGGGGGAATTTATGGTTTGGTTGGTGGTGGTTTCTAGGGCAGGAGTGCCATTGCAGGAAACTCTTGGTTTGTTTTTAATCCAAGAAAACACAAATAGAAAGGGAAACTTGCTAGGGATTAGCTGATGGAACATTGGATTGTGGGTGTGAGTGAGAAGGGAGAAAGTGGGAATTGTTTGCAGATATTCAGATCTAGAAACAACCAAAGGAACTTCAAAGGGATGGGGTGACCTGATAAGAGAGCAGATTAAAAAACTTGGCAAATTCCCACTGCTGGACTGTCCCAGCCAACAGTGAGGAATGGTATGCCAACACACCTCAACCCAAAGGACCACCCTGTGGTCTGGAAGTCATGCAGCCTTTGCCACTTGGGTCAGAAAAGAAATGGAAAAGAAATAATTGAAATCCAAGCAGAACCCCACAATGGTTGGGTTGGAAGGGACCTTAAAGCTCATCCAGTGCCACCCCTGCCATGGGCAGGGACACCTTCCATTGTCCCAGGTTGCTCCAAGCTCTGTCCAACCCGGCCTTGGACACTGCCAGGGATGAGGAATGGCACTCAGTGGTTTGGGGGCACCCAGGAGCTCACATCAGCTGGTTGGTATTTGACAAGTTTAAACTCCCAGCTTGGTCTAGAAGAAAAGGCATTTCCTGGATCAAAGCCTGGGCTTGGGGATAGTGCAGCTTTTCCTGTGTCATCCCTGTCCCAGCCAAAGGAAAACCAGGAAACAGCATCCAGTTCTTGATTAAAACAAGTAATTTATCCCTTGTAGATTCCAGACAGAAATCACTGGGGTAACAAAACCAGAAAGATCCTGATTGGGGTTTTTATTACTCCCCAAGCCCTGACAGGGAAGAGCCAGGTTCCCAGGAGGAAAAGGCAGAGCAGTTGGATATTTCACCTGGCTTCACCTGGTCCTGTTGGTTTTCCCTCTCCTGTGTTGGGATCCCAGCCCCTCCTCAGTTACACTGCAGTAAAATCAGCCTCTCCAAACCCTGACGTTCCCCCAGGCAGGATTTGCAGGGAATCCATTTAAAATTATATTAATGAAACAACTTTGACTTAATTAAAGCCAATTATTGACAAACCCATATCCTCACTCGCTGACCAGTGTCAAATGATTGGATTTCCTCTCACCACCTGACTCCGAGCACAGATATTTCCTGGATTTCTGGAAATCACTGTGCTGCTTGTGGCGGCCAGCCAGGCTTGTGGAGAGCTAGAGGCTCTGTGGCACCTGTCAGAATGGAATTCCTGCCTGTGAGGGTGGGGAGGCCCTGGCAGGAATTCCCAGAGCAGTTGTGGCTGTCCTTGGCAGTGCCCAAGGCCAGGTTGGACAGGGCTTGGAGCAGCCTGGGACAGTGGAAGGTGTCTCTGCCCATGGCAAAGAAGATGAGATTTAAAGTCTCTTCCAAGCCGGCCATCCTGGAATTCCATGATTTGTGATTCCATGAACAAGATGAAAACTCGCTCCTCTTCCTTCTCCACAGACATTGCTTGTTGCTCCCTCAGGAGAAACCATGAGGCCAAACCGTGACATCAACACTGAATTGCAAAGCTGGCAGAATTCCTGCTGGGCAAAGGGAAATGTTCCCTGTTCAGTGGCAGTCTGGGAGGGCTGTCACTGGAGCACATGAGGAGGAAGCTTGGTGTCACAGCAGCCAGGGTGGGGTGTGGCCCTTCCAGTGCTGAGGAAGCATCACTATCAAAATCAATAGCTCCAGTTCTCAGGGAGGGAATGATCTGAGCAGGGAGCAGAGCCTCCTCACAGCTGGGAATGGTTGGGGTAATCCATTATTGATGCTCCAGTGACAGGCCTGGCACTCGGAGGTGGTGTTGGTGTAAAAGCACATCCTTTGTTCCCAAACTTTCTGCTGCTGCCGTGGCCAGGGAAGTTAAATCGGGGATTTTTGTCAGACTTTGCCTGGGGATTTTCTCAATGAAGGTTTCCAAGAAGCCTGATTCAATGTGTTCTGATAAAATCTGGGCATGAGGATTCCAAAGCAAGACTCATCCTCTGGGGCTGCAGCTCACCCCAGGCAGGAGGAGAACCCCATGAGCAGAATTTTGTCTTTTCTTCCACAGCCACTGAACAGTTTCCAAGGGAATTGATGACATTATAGACAGAGAACCTGGACAAAAGATCTCAGGATGCAATCAAAAGGAAGGATGAGGACTTTGAGTAAGGTCATGGTTGAATTGAGGAGTTTTGATGCTGTTTAGACCCAGCTCATCTGCCCTGACACCAAATATTCCTGTGGCTTTGAGGCAGGTGGGTGAAACCCTTACATCATTTATTCTATCAGATTTCCTCTGCACATCTCTGAAGAACATCTCCAGTTTTCCAGGAACAGCTGTGTCACAGCATAGAAGAGCTCCAAACTAAAATCCCAAACCCAGATCCCTCCCCAGACCAGAGCCTGCTGCACAAACCTGGTTTTGCTGTGGAGCAGCCCCAATAAACCTGAGCTCTAGGAAAAGGTCTCTCAATCTAAGTTCAGAAAGAGGAGAAAACCTCAAAAACTCTTGACTAATCAATAAATCAATGGAATCAGTCAATAGTCTGAGGAATTCCTCAGACTCAAGCCTGAAGCCACACTGCAAGGCTGTGCAGGGTCTTATGCTGGTATCCAGCTGGACACCAGCCCTGAACTGGGCACAGCCCTGGGCACAGATGGTGGGGAAGGTGGGAGATCCCGAAGAACAGATTTTTAGCTGGATGTGGTTTAGGTTTGATCCAGCTTCGCAACAAAGGATGAACTTCCTGAGGTCATCAGCATCATTTACCAGAATTTCACTGAGGTAGGAAGTCCTCCCTCTACAAAAACTGTGGGCAAATCCCATCTCAACCAGGATTTCAGGCTCTATGCTGAACCCTCTTCAGGAACTAATGACCAAACTCTGCCTACGGAATCCGTATGGGATGGGGGCACAGTCTGAAGTGAAACCAACAAGGCCCCCAGTTTCATGGAGAAATGGAGAATAGAGATGAGAGGAAATTCCAGCCAACTTGTTTGAGCATAGAGTCTTGCTTTTCCAGGGGAGCTGGTCACTTCCCCTACAGCTGTGCTCAGAAATCTGTTCTTATCAATAGCTGAATATGCTAGGGCAGCATTTAAATGCCTCACATCCATGTCCCTGTCCCGTGTATCATGTCACCAGGTCACCTCCTGCACATGTTAATGACCCCCAGGGTGAGGGGGTGTTTTCTGCTGGCTCACCCACACTCCTCTTTATTCAGTCCCTGTGCGTGCCCGAGGTTTGCGCCCTTGTCACTTATTTTATTCTGAATCCAAACACTGCCACACAATACACTTGACCTTTGCCCTGGAGGGAACACTCTTGGGACGAAGGAAGAATTCACTCTTTATTCCTTTCTAATTCAAGTTGCTCCTCCACCATCCTGGACAAATCCCCTCTCACACAATAGAAATCCAGGCGTCTGCTCTCCCCTGACATGGGAGTCTGGACAGTGTTCCTCCCCCTGCCACAGACGGTCCTGCCTTTGCCCACATCTGGTTTTCACATCTGCGTCTGTCCTGGTTAACCTTGGTCAGGACAGGGCAGCAGCTCCAGGAGGGATGGCTGGGATGAGCTTTGTGCCCCTGCCAGACTGGTCGGGAACTGCAGGAATCCACCATGGGCAGGGAGAATCCCAGAGTCATGGAATGGTTTGGGTTGGAAGAGACCTTTAAGCTGATCCATTGCCACCCCCTGCCATGGGCAGGGACACCTCCCACTGTCCCAGGCTGCTCCAAAGCCCTGTCCAGCCTGGCCTTGGACACTGCCAGGGATCCAGGGGCAGCCACAGCTGCTCTGGGAACCTGTGCCAGGGCCTGCCCTCCCTCCCAGGGAACAATTCCTGCCCAATCTCCCATCCAGCCCTGCCCTCTGGCAGGGAAGACATTCCCTGTGTCCTGTCATTCCAGTCCTTGAACAAAGTCTCTCTCCATCTTTCTTGGAGCCCCTTCAGGTCCTGGAAGGCCACAATAAGGCCACTCCAAAGCTTCTTGTTTTCAAGAGGTCAAGCACTGAGCTACTTCTGAGGGTGTTTACAGTGAGCTCCTCCATCTGCTGGGACTCATCTGTCTCCACACCAGACGGATGGAAATGTCCCAAACGCCACATCTTGGGCCATTCCACCTGCACCAAGCCAGCTGATGAAGAGCCTCATATTCCTTGACTTCTTAACTGCCCGTCCTCTACATGGGGCACCCCATGGGAGACTCATCCAGAGCCAAAACACTTAACCCCTGAAAGACCAGGCCCTTTTCCCAGAGAACCCAGGAGCAACCTTCTTCAGCTCCAAGCATTTATTCATCTCCTTTTCTTTTTTTTTTCCTTCCTGTTGTGTTAACAGAGCATCTAATGTGACTAAATAGGACAACCTGCTCTCCCATCCCCATGAAAAATAAATTATGTGCTTTCCTTCGACTCCCTTCCCCCTCCTCCTGGTGCTTTTCCCACCAGGCAACTCTGGGACCTGGTGTCCCTTGGGCAGAGCTCATGGAGGGGCCAGGGAACCTCCCCCAGCTGTGGTGGGAGCCATCAGCTGGAGCCAGGGAAGTGGTGGAGGCAGAGTTTGGGGGAGCTGGAGGAGGGTGGGGAGGAGGAGGAAGGGGTGTGTGTGCATGTGGGGGTGGAATCTGTGTGCAGAAAGCAGCCAAGTGGCAGCTTACCCTGTGAAATATTAATCATCCCTGCTTCTGCAATTTCGGCAATGCGTTCAGGCCCACCACTGCTGAATATTTCATTAACACCGCTCACTTCCCACTGCACTTCTCCCACTTTTCTCTCCCCCATGGCTGCCCCCCAGTCCTTGCCTGGCTGCCACCAGCACCAGCCATGGCCAGGAGCTCCATGCTCCATCCCCATCCTGGACATCCCAGTGGTGAGACCAGCCCAGCCCAGCCCTGCTCTGGCCACAGTCCTCCAGTGGTGGGGAGAGAGCAGAGAGGCCATTCTGAGGAAGGAAGATCATCAACTCCATTGGGAGCAGAATATAAGTGTGCATCAACAAGTCCTCTGCTGAATAATCCATGAGGCAGGGCAGGGCAGAAATGCTGACTCTGGGCTGGGAGCTTTTTAAACCATGGAGTCTCTGTTTCTTCATCCCTGACTTGCTCAGCAGGAGCACTTTGGGAGTGCAATCAAATGTGCCAGGATGAGCTTTGTCGGTGCTGAACAATTTTCACCTTCCCAATGGCAGCTTTCCCTGCCTGCTTACAGCCAGGATGGAAGAAGCCATGAGGAGTGGGGTGGAACCAGCCAGGGCAGGAGCTGGGGCTGGAGAAAGACCATGAAGGATGTGAGGATTTGCCAGGAGACCAAAGCAAGCCGTGGTGTTGGTGCTCTGATCCACACCTGGGCAGGTTTAACCCTCTCCTCACTCCTCCCCAGAGGTTGCTGCCTCTGGTTAACACCCACTGTGAGTCCCCACCTCTCCCATCCCAAACCCTCCTTTCCCATCCATTCTCTCCTTCTGTTCCACTCTTTGTCTCTCCTCCATTCCCAGCCTTACTCTTTCTCCTGTCCTTACAAACTTACACTGAACTAACGGCTAAGAAAGCTCAGGCTGACCTATGAACATTGCACTTTTGAACACTTAGATCCAGGATTAAATATTTGTGTGTTCCCTAATGGATTGTGAGGGGCTGGAGGAAACTAACTGGGCTGCTCTGGGATCTCTCCTCTTGAGGTGCATCTCACCCCCTGGGGGGGATTTCTTGTGGTGATGGGGAGACCTGAGGAGCTGTGGACTCACAGCCTCTTGCTCCAAGAAGAGATGGACACAGTGGGAAAGAATCCTATGGGAAAGATGGAGACTTTACAAGAGCACAGAGTGACAGGACAAGGGAGAGTGGCTGCAGGAGGGCAGGGTTAGGTGGGAGCTCTGACATCATTACTGGTTCTCTAAATCTGCAGAAAGACACTCAAGTTCCTCTTCTCACACACAAAGTGAAAAATCCCAGCCAGGCTTCGGTGCCATTATCTCAGAATGAAAAATTGGGGTTTTGATCAGTAACAGAGGGAATGCCTCCAGCCAAGGGCCCGTTTGGAGCAAGGCAGGGTTTGCTCTGCAAATCTCACTGGAGGACCAAGATGTTCCTTTTGTGCAATATATGAAATAAAATGAGTGCTGGAGAAGCCACTTGAAAATATTGAATGAGATAACTTCGTCTGATTAATGTAGCGTGCTTCCTTCCCCCTTTTTATTAAAAATTCACAAGGCTTCCCAGCCCTTCTCTCAATTAAGCAACTTGTTTGTCAGGATTATTTGTTACGCATTTTCATAAACATTTGATGAATTATATGCAAACATCTCACTAATGTATTAACAAGGCTGAGGTTTTAATTACACAACACTCAAGGAAAGTGGGCTTAAGGCTCCTCCAGTGGAGTTAATTGTGCTTTCTGCTGTGTCTGGGCATTGCAGAGGGAATTTTCCTCTGGGGGAAATCCCATTAAGATGGCAACACCCCTGCCCAGGCTCCCTGAAAGCCCCAGCTGGAGCCCCACAGAATTCAACCACTTCCAGAGCTGCCCTTCTCTCTGCTAAAAGCCTGTGGCTTCACTCAGACTTTGGTAATGAGGAGTTGGGAGTAGGAAAAATCAGTTTTTCCATTGGTCCTTGGTCATTGTTTGTCACATGGAGATGAGATTTTTAAGGGATTTCTGACAAAACAGAAGGGCCGTGCTTTATCCCCCTCTTGGCATTTCCAGTGTAGGAGGGCGTGGAACGTTTCCTGAAATGGTTTGGGTTGGGAGGGGCCTTAAAGCCTATCCGAGTCTTTAGAATATTTCACTTCCCAAAAATAAGTTAGAAATCCCTGAAAGTCCATCTTATTATTTATTAAATATTACCTGTGGTCTAATATTTGTGATGGAATTATTTGTTCAATATAATTTCTTTCTGTTTTGGTCAGAGCTGTACATACTCACTACTTGTGACCCCTCTGACATATTCTGATATGACAGAATGGACAACTATATGAAATACTCTTTTTTAAACTTTATTTTCAAGCATTTGATTGAAATGACTTTATTTTCTGTTCTTTTCATTCCCATATTGGGTAATTTGACATGTTTGATGCCCTTATTTTTGCCAAGCAATAATTTAAGATGTTTCTTCTAAAATCAGCTTCTCCTCTAATTAATCCTGAACCATTTTCTTTCTTCCAATTTTCAGAAATATTAAACCATCAAACTCTTTCATTAGGCCAGTGAATGGCATGGCCTTTGATTACTAAAATGGAGTGAATTGCTAATTAGCCATTCATTATTGGGCCATTTACTTTGTGACATAGGAGCAATAATGGGTCTTGCAGGACTCGTAGATGTCCCTTGTCCTGTGCACAGATTAATCACCAGTGCACAGGTGCTCAGTTCAATGACAGCTGGAGGATCAGGAATCGAATGGCTCTTTAAACAAAATTAAAAAGAACTCACATATTTCAAGACTTGTATTCAATGGACAAGGAATTCACATAATTGTGGAACCATGGAATGGTTTGGTTCGGAAGCAATCTTAAAGCTGATCCAGCGCCACCCCTGCCATGGCAGGGACACCTTCCACTATCCCAGGGTGCTCCAAGCCCCGTCCAGCCTGGCCTTGGGCACTGCCAGGGATCCAGGGGCAGCCACAGCTGCTCTGGGCACCCTGTACCAGGGCCTGTCCACCCTCCCAACCAGGAATTCCATCCCAATATCCCATCTAACCCCCCTTATGTTCCTAACTACCACCTAATCTAAACCTGGCCTCCAACTCCCCTTGAATAAACCCAAAATGCTGTTGAAAAATGCCTGAATTTTCTCTGGGAAAGGACACTGAGTTTGAACCATACTGGTGGTGAGACCACCAGTTTCACCAGCATGGGGATGGCTTTGGAAGTGCTCATCCCATTCCTGTGTGAAGGGGAGGGGCAGGGCTGGTCCTTCCATCTCCCACATCCCTGCCCAGGGTGACAGCTCCAGCCAGGAGTGAGCTGTGCTTCCTTTCCTCACTCCCCAGCCTGGCTGGGGTGGCCAGTGAATACAAATCAAGGCAGCAGCGTTAATATTCTCATTACATTGAAAATCCAACGGCCTTTTTTAATATTCAGAATCAAAGGCACTTCACCACCAGTANAGGAGGAGGAGGAGGAGGCAGCTGGGATGAGGCCGGGGTGGAGGGAGCTTGACGGGGCCTCTCTGGTGAATTGCTGCTCTGCCCAGCCCAGGAACGCTCAGCACTTCAAATCCTCTCCAGTCACTTTGAAGCTCCTCTCTCTTAATCTCTCTCTCTCTTTCTCTCCCTCTCTCCGCCTTTTCCCCCCCTCGCATCGATGAATCATTCATGCCTTTTTTTTTTCTCCCCCCACCACCTCAGAGGTTCCTTCAGGAGAAAAAAAAAAAGGGAAAAGAAGAAAAAAAAAAGGAGAAAAAAAATTCTCCACACAAAGCCCTGCTTGTGTTTATGTTCTTATTGCTTATTATCACCAATGTAGAACAAATTACTGACATGATGCTGCCGAGGCTCTGGCGGCCCTCGGAGCGAGGCTCCTGATAGAGCTTCCCAGCTTGTTTTAAATGGAAATGCTCCGTGGGGCTCTGCATTCCATGGAAATGCACCAGGAAGAGTTTGCAGGAGCAGGGAAGGAGCCTGGACTCAGCGCTGGAGCTGCCAGAGGAACAGCAGGATTTGCACATGTTTGGAAGAACCGGTGAATGGTGCGACCACGGGTGGGTGGGAGATGGGATTTTGGATGGGATTTTGTATGGGATTACAGAACATTTCAGGTTGGAAAAGCCCTCCAAGACCATCGAGTCCAACTGTTCTCCCAACACTGCCAACACCACCACCAACCCATGTCCCCAAGCGCTGCATCCACAGGTTCTGTATTCCCCTAGGGATGGGGAATCCACACTGCCCGGGGCAGCTGTGGCAGGGTTGGTCATGAAAATCTTTCCATGCTTTCCACAGCTGTTTCCATGAAAATCTTTTCCCTAATACCTTAAATCCAACCTAAACCTCCCCTGGCACAACTTGAGGCCATTTTTTTCTTGTCCTGCAGGAAGGGTTTGACAGGCTTTGGGAAATCTCTTGAGTTTCTCCAACGATGCAATACCTCATCTTGAAAATGGGATATTCGGGGTTTTGGGACACATTTCTGCTCCCAAACCAACCCAGGAGTGGGGTGATCCCATGTTTGTGGTTGCAGCCACATTCACTCCTGGTCTTTGTTGAGGAAGAGGGTTGGACCTGCTGTCCCTGGGCGGGGCCACCCCAGGTGCTGCTCGGACCAGGATGTCCCTACCCTCCCAGGGGGTAATTCCTTCCCAATCTTTGTAGGGATGGCTGGACACCCCCAGGTCTTGGGGAAGGGCAGAGCCTAGTGCTGTATCCCACATCAAGGTCAGGAATTAGGGGCTACACTGCATATGAAAGGAAATTCCATGGGGACACCCAGCTCTTCCCAGCTCCTGGGAGGCCTGGGGAGATTGATGTGGGGTTAATGCCACTGGAAGGGGGTTGAAATGATGGAGGGCTGTGCAACACTCGTTTCCCCCTGACACCTGGACTTGGCAGCAATTAAGTCCTGATGCACTTAAGCATCCAGCAAACTTCCGGAATTCAGGCTCTGGAGTTCGGGAAGCTTCATAGATATTTGCTTAATGATGTCTCAGAAGGGGGAAAAGAGCTTTTGCTGTCACCATGTGCCTCCCAGTCACTCCAAGGATCCCGAAGGGCTGCTTGGTGCAATCCCAAGCCCAGTCTAGGGTTTAAGTGGTTTATCCATCCTGACACAGGGAATCCCTGGATGGGCTGAGGCTGGACCTGCATCCTCACCTCTCCACATTTCCAGACCACGTCCTGGGAGATGCCAGAAGCAGCCATGCAGTTACCCAGGAAGGAATCTTCTAGCCCTCCTGCAAATCCAAAGGGTGGAACTTTTGGTATGATCCCAGCCTGCCCAGCCCAAGCAGGAACTCCTGTATTCCCTCTTTCTGCTCACAACAGCAAAACCCTTCTCCCGGCGAGCAGAGCCAGCCCTGAGGTTTTATTAGATGAGATATGGCCTATTTAATATGTAAAAAATAAACAGCTTTGCTATTAATAATAAATATTTAGGACTCATTTCAGCTGTTCTTGTGGAGCTCTGTGATAGAGTGTTTACCATGGATTTGGGTTCCCAGGAAAATGTTTTTACTGATGAAATGCTCTATAACCCCCCTGGGTCCCTATTGTTATTAATAATATTATTAGTATAATTGTTATTATTATTGTTGCTGTCGTTGTTATTGTAATTTTTACATATAACCTAATCTTTTTCCCAATAAATTTAGGACAATAAGGGTTATCAGGAAGCACATGAAGGGCACCCACCTCCCCTTCCAGGTGTGCTGGGTCATTTCTCTCCATCCCTGGCTGATTTTAACCCCAAATTCCAAGTACAAGCTCCAAGTTCACCACCCAGGGAAGCTGATATGGGATGGAAGGGCGCGACTTGCTTGGCAGCAGGTTTAATTAAACCTGCTTTAATTAGACACTGCTTTCCCACTCCATGAAATGTTGGCTGGGGTTGTCATGGGATGTGAGGATCACAAGAAAAGGACACAGATTTGGAGCAGAGATACAGAATTCCCACTGCGGTAGCTATAAAACCATGGAAGCATTTTCTCTAAATACTTTTCTTTCACTCTTCTCTACATGGCTGTGATCCACGGTGGGCATGGGAGACCTCCATGTCTGTCAGAGATACCCACCAAAGATGCAGCAGGAAAGGGGAGAGGCTGCTTCCCGCGCCTGGAGAGCCTGGAGGCAGAGACGGATGGAGGGAGGGGTGGAGGCAGGAATGCCCAGGCACCTCAAAGTGTGGCCACAGACAGAGCCACGTAGGGGTAGGGACAACAAAATGCTGCTTGTCCTCACCCCAAAATCAGTAGGAGAGAGTTTTTCCCAGGAGATTGCAAGGAAAGGTATGTTTGGGTCTGAACATCAGTGCTGCCAACATCAGGGAATTATAACCTCTCCCAGCCCTTTACCCCAACAGTCTCTTTAGCATAGAAGTGAATTTTGGGACAATGGGATTAAGAAAAACTATTTTCTTAGACTTCCCTCTGCAAGAGAGCCAAGCACACAACTCCACCTCTTTTTTTGGGAGAAAATGTGATGCTCTGGGAGGATGGTGCTGTGGGAATGCCACCTTGGGAGAGAAAACAGGGCTGGAGGGGAAAACACACAAGGGTTAAACACCAGACTTTAGGGCAGGTTCCTAAAACTTCCCTACTTTCTGCACAGAGCTGAGAAATCATGAAGGGCTTGTGGAAAAACATCAGATCTTCCCAGGCTATTGATTTCTGACCTTCCTTCCACAGCCCTCGCCTGGCTCATTAGCCCCAGAGCAGGCAGCCTAATCTGAGCTGGTTCTGTGATCTTCACTGACCAGGCTAAAGGAAAATTCCCCTTCCCAGCCCTAAAACTGAGCCTAATGGGCCACCTGCCCCCCTCCAGGGACTGCTGGAAGCATCGGGAGCTCGTTAGGGCCTGGGAAGGGCATCAGCATCCAAGGGTTGCCCAGACTGGGGAGCAGCTTCCCCCGAGCATCTGCAGCCAGGCACGAGTTTGGGTCAAGGTTAAAGACGGGCTTTGGAGCTTAAACTCCAAGTTCAGGTGCAGACGGGGCTCACAAACGCCCAGGAGCACTGGTGACCCCAGGCTCTGACAGCAGCTGGAAGAGGAGCAGGAGCCACAACCCTGCAGCTTCAGGTTCATTTATTTTCAGGTAGAACAGGACCAGACTGGTGGATTTTTTGGCAATTTGGTCAGAAAAAGAGAGAAGCAATTAGGCTGAAAGGAGCATTGGTGTGTGAAAGTGGAACAACGTTGCTTTAGATCAAGTTTGAGCTCCGTATCCCAGCTTGAACTTCCAGGTAAATAACACACCCCACCTGCCCTTTTCCCAGGAAGTTCATTTCCACTCTTCATGCCTCAGTTTCACCACACACCCCACAGAGCTTGCCTGGGTTTTCTTTTGCTCTGAGATCTTAACAAACACCATGAGACTCTCACTGTGAGTTTTCAGTTGGTGGCTTTGGGCCCCCAGCTCTGTCCTGCACAGCTGAGGGACATCCCTGTGGGCTCCAGCCTTATTCACCCCCTCTGCTTGTTGATGGCCAGGCTGTAAAATTGCCTTTATTGCCTGGAGTGTGCCAGAGGCAGGGAGGAGGGAAGAGGAGAAAGGAGGGAAGGGGAGCAGTCGGTGTGGCCAAGGGCAGTCATGTCCCACCAGGACATCGAGTGCAGAAGGTCCCCTGTCCCACTCAGGTCAGATCTTTCGCCCCACTGGCCAGCTGTGCAATCCCTGGAAAATCCTTGGGGCATCCATCAATCTCTGGAGCATGATCTGACCCTGCATGGACAAGAGGAAGATTTTCCTCACTCCTTCTAAACCAGCACCCATGCGACCGATGCAAGTGAACCCAAACACTTCTGGATCAGGAGAAACTCTGGTCCTCTCCCTCCATCCAGGGCTCTCTCCTTCCCTTCCCCACAGCTTTCAATTATTTAATTTCCCCTCCCCCTGGCAGCATCTGAAAGCCAAGCGCCTTAAATACAAATCACCTCCAAATCATTACGAGCAGGACCTTTCAGCCCCGTTCAGAGCAATGGGCCCGGAGTAATGAGCTCTGCTGAGAGTTTGCTGCATTTCACATCCTACAGATGGAAAGGATGGGATTGGGGAAGGGGGAGGGAAGTGGGGAGGAGGCCAGATCCAGCTGGGGAGGCGAAATATTCGCCACTCACCTTTTCCTCCGGGGGTCGGGTCGGAGGAAGTTCAGGTCCTCCTGAACCTCTGGCTCCTGAGCTGGGATCAGGTGGACAAGCAGGGAGGTTGCAGCTGGAAATTGAAGTGCTGAGGTGCTCAGACATCCTTCCAGGGCTGGTGTCCCACCCTGGACCTTGCCCCCAGCAGACTTTGAGCAATCCCTCATTCCTGGGAGCTATCCTCCCTTCCTTCAGGGAGGACTGTCACGGACCCCAGGGTGCCTCTCCAATGTCTCCATCCTCAATCCCTCTGGTGCAGGTACCAGCTCACCACATCCCATCCTGCCTTCCCCCCAGGCCTCTGTGCCCACCTTGGAATGCTCTTTGCGGGTGGGTGTCCCTCCCTGTAGGACCCCAGGGCACTGCGGGCCAGGACACCACAGCCTGGGGGTACCAAGGCCTTGCACCCAGATTTAGGATGCTCCAGGCTCAGGTCCTGGAGGTATCAAATGATTCCTGGAGTGCCTGGAAAGAGCAACACAGGAAAACCATCAGGGACCTCCCTGCCACAAAAATACTGCCTTCAGAACCTGGGGGCTCCCAGGGCACCAGCAAGACCAGGTGAAGGCCTTCACTGCCCCTTCTCCTTGAGCACCCACATCCAGGCAGATGCTGAGCTCTCTCCAAAGTCCCTCCCGGTCCCTGGAATCAGCACTCAGAGCTTTCCTCCTGCTCCAGTAGTGCCATTGAGCTCCCACACAAGGACCAACACACCCTCCACACCCTCAGGCAAGACCCCACCCCCCGGGACAGCCAGACCCAGCCAGGGCTCCCCTACCCTCCCTCCCTGCCTGGGAAAAGGTGTGGAAGGAGGGGATGGAGCAGGGAGAAAACAAGTGCAAAGCCTTGCACCGCAGACTTCAAAGTACTCGTCAGCAGGAGCCTTCGGAACAGTTTAAGTACAAAATGAATTGTTTTAATATTTAATCAGCCTATAATAGGCCTGGGGATCCCAGTGGAGATGGTTTGCAGCTGAAAGGATGTCCAGAGTGAGTATCCACCCTCCAGAAGGGACAGTGGTCCTGCAGGAGCCCTGAGAAACGGGGAGACACAGCCTCCTCCCCGCCGGCTGCCCTGGGTGCCACGCAACGCCTGGGACCAGCTCCCATCCACTCACCTGCTGGGTGCAGAGGGCTTGGAGAGCCACAGCCATCAGTCCTCACCCTGCAGGAGGATGATTTCATTCTCTGACGACCTCAGAATATATTCCAGCCTGCTCCCACCCACTCTGTAACACTCATCCCAAAGGGTCCACTCCCAGTGGGAATATGGGGGCAACCAGCCACGAAGAGGGCACAGTCCCAAATGCTGGCACTGCCCAGGCTGGGGAGAAGCCCTTGGCCTTTGGCAATTGGGGTTCTTGGATATGCAGGGATACAAACCAGATTTGGCTCAGCTCAGCCTTTCCCCTCCAGCATCACTGCTTGGCTCCACAGGCTGGGAGCTGGAGGCTCAGACACCAAAGCCACTTCCCCATGATCCTAGGGCGCATCTCAGCCCCAGTCCCACTCACACCGCAGGGACGGGGTGATGATTTTAACCTAGAAGATAGTCAGATTATATTAAATATGACGAAAAAAGTATTTTTACAATGAACGTGGGGAGGCCCTGGCACAGAAGAAGCTGTGGCTGCCCCTGGATTCCTGGCAGTGTCCAAGACCAGGTTGGATGGGGCTTGGAGCACCCTGGGACAGTAGAGAGTGTCCCTGCCCATGGAATGGAATGAAATGGTCTTTAATGTCATTCCCAACCCAAACCATTCCATGAGTCTCTGATGCCAAGCTCCTGTCAAGCCCACGCAGGTAGAGGTTGGGAGGAGGGAAGGAGACTGCCCTGGGATGGTTGATGGCTTTAATTCCCTTTTCCTTGGCACAGGGGCAGGTTATCCCCCTCCACTGGGAGTGGGGATCCCTGTGGGATTGCCAGACACGGCAGGCAGGGGAATCAGGGAGCAGCCAAGGGCAGGAGCAGCAGCTCTAGAGGCACTAGAGATGCCCGTGTGGCTCCAGTGGGCATTTGCCCCCAGAAGGACAGATTGTGCCTGTCCCGTTTGACTGTAAAAGGGGGGAGTTGGGAATGATTTTTTTTGTTCCATTTCTCGGCCGAAAATAAAATGCAAACGAGACAATATTATATCCAAGAACCATTTATTGACAAAAAAGGGTGAGCGTTCCTACTAAAGGGGATAGGAAAAAAAGAGCAGGGAGGGGAAAAAGAGACACAGAGAAAGAAACAGAAGGCAGGGACAATGCCCACAAGAACCCTGTCTGTCTGTCTGTCTGTCTGTCAGCGTGGCCTGGCAGGTGACCATGGGTGCTACAAACCATGGTGCATCCACGTGGCTCTGTGGAGGGCTGGGCGCGACTTCCAAAGAGCAGCGGGCTGTGTGTTCCTTCCATCAGGAAAATCCACAAACACCAGAGGTTTATGTCCAAAAGGGAGACAGAGGAGTCCTTCAGCTTTATTCGAGTAAGGGGAGAGAGTCCACTGGGGCACCCTCCCACGGGGTTTTCTCTCTCGGGGTTTCGGAGGCTGCAGACTTTTATCCTGAGCTCCCGGCCACATGTTGCCCTCTTCCTTCCACACTGGCTGAGGTACTAGGAAGGTGCAGCCTTCCTGAACTTCCTATCCCATATTCCCCCTTGAACCTACTGTCTTACCCCAAAGTTCAGAAGATCAGGCTTGTGCAGACCCTTGTCTATCTCAGGAGGGAAGCTGGCTGGGCTCTGCAACAAACCTGCTGCCCGAAGTTGGTGGAGACATTTACACCCATCCCTTCACCCATCAAATTGCTTGTACAGACATTAGCACACATCTTTCCTCTCAGGGGCAGACAGGGAAACGGGAGCACAGGGAGGAAAAAGTGAGGGGGGTTATAGGGCCAAGCAGACCCCACAGGTGAGCCTCCGCTCCCTCCAAGGGCCTCAGAGATAAATGGCTCCCGTTGTGTCGAGCTGGCTGCCTTTATTTGCTAAGGCTGCTCCCACAGCCTGGCTTCACGGGCATTTTGTACGGCCTTTCCTTTGGTGGGCGTTTTTGGCGAGCTTTTTTTTTGGCAGGCTTTTTTTTGGTGCACATTTTTGGCAGCCATTTTTTTTTGGTGGGAATTTTTGGCGAGCATTTTGGCATGCATTTTTTTTGGCGGGCATCCGGGCATTAGTGTCACCGGCCCACGGCAGGGCCGCTCACAGCCTGACTTTCTCTTCCCTGTTTGGCTTCCAGGCGAAGCCTTCCTGGGGGACAGGGCTGCCAGCACATGTACTGCCCCTACAAGAATATAACAAATTTTGGGGCATAAATAACAATAAGATTGGTCCCTCTCAATGCCTCAAACTGCAGCAGGATAAACCAACTCCTGCATTTCACAGCCTTTTGCCAGAAAACCCCCAAAAAAGCCCTTCCCCAGGGTGAGATGTCCCCCTGTGCTGCTTTTGGGTGGAAATCTCCTGAGTCACCCCACTGTGTGGCGGTCTTTCTTGGCCCAGCCTGTGAGGAGGATGCTCTGAGAAGGATCCTGGGGAAAAATAAATCAGTTTAAAACCATTATCCATCAGGGTTGTGCTTCCATTAGAGGATGCCCAGAAGCTGCCGGAGCCTCCCGGGTCTCGGGTTACGGCAGTTGAGCTCTCAGGACCTCGCTGGATGCAATAAATAACCCGGTGGGTGCTGCGGGGTGGGATTGGGACCATTAAAAGTGCCCAGTTAATTTCACAGGGATTCTTCGAGGAAGAAGAAAAGATCTGAGCTCTCCTCTGCTGGCAGGAGCGGAGTGGAGTGAGAGCTTCATCACCTTCCTACCAGCACCATCTTCTGGCCAACACCAGCCCTTCGGCCAGGGGCTGCAGTCGTGCAATCCCAGAATACTTTAGGTTGGGAAAGAACTTTAAGATCACTGTGTCTAACCATTCCCCCAGCACTGCCAAAGCCACCATTGCCCTGTGTCCCCAAGTGTCACGTCCGTTCAGCTTTGACATCCCTCCAAGGGATCCTTCAGTTTATCCATGGCAAGGGGCAGGTTTGGGATTGACTCTTCCCTTTGGAGCTCCTGGCCAGCCCCTGCTCTGGGTTTGGGAAAGGACCTGCAGCATTTCTGTCTCGCAGCCCTGGTCCTGGTTTGGAGAGTCCAAGGAACTGTCTTTGCACTCCATCAGAAATGAAGGAAGGCATGTGATCCACCCCAGCAGAGGCAGGTTGCAGGGCACTGGGAATGAGCTGCAGGTGGGATTGGATGTCTCACCTTGGCAAGAGTATGAAGAAAGGAAGGAATTCCTCCCTTTGAGGCTGGGGGGGCGCTGGCACTGCCCAGAGCAGCTGTGGCTGCCCCTGGATCCCTGGAAGTGTCCAAGGCTGGGTTGGATGAGGCTTGGAGCAGCCTGGGATGGTGGACTGGGATGAGCTTTAAGGTCCAATCCAAACCATTCTAAAAATCCTCAATGCCTAAAGAAAGGAAATAAATGGACACAAATGATATACAAACCCCTGTGGATGTGTGGTGGTTTGGCAGTTTGGGATGGACCCTACATCCACGTCCCTGAAAGGCCACCCCAGATGTTGTTAGGATGTCCTGTAGCCTCACTGTCCCCTCCAGTCTGTTGCCACCACTCCAAGCAGTCGGCCCCAGCAATAATTTCCTCCTTGCCCAGTAGCAACAATCCCAAAGTTTCCAAGGAGGGGGAGAGGAGGAAGGAAGGAGAAGTTTGAGTTGCTGCCCCAGCTCCCCTCAGAGCCCCTGTGGGCCCAGTCCAACACACACAGAGAGAGGCAGGGCTGGGTCAGGCCATGCTGATGGCCCCGTATCTCTCCCATGGACAGCAGGATGTGAGCGGCCTGGCGCCTCGGACACGAGTTAAACGTCCTGGAGAGTGAATTCCATAAGGGCCTTTCTTCTGTGCAGTTCAGTGACACATCAAAGCCCAGATAAGCCTTGCAGACCACTGCACTCTCCGGGGGGGTTGGGGTGATTTATCTCCCTCCACCTCTGGCCTCTGCATTTCTGGCCCATTACACAGCTCTGGGCCATGGAGAGGCTTCTGCTCCTGCTCCTTTTCTCTCTGCTGCCCATCCTTTGCCCCAGGTCTTCCATGGGTGCCTAGCTGCTCCTAGAAGTGGAGCAAGATGTTCAGCATTCCCACTGGACACTGTGGACACAGCACCCGTGCTCCTTATCCACGCTTGGCACTTACGGACTTGTTCCAGGCGGAACAAGAAATAAACTGTAATTCCTGTAATAAATTCCAAACCTGCACCAACTGGTCTCATGTTGGTGGCTCAGCTCTCACAGGTGACAGAACTCTCAGAGGCAGGGACAGGTCCCACGAAGCAGTGGCAGCTCCCAGCAGCTCAGTTGGAGGTGTGGGTCATGGAATCATAACATGGTTTGGGTTGGAAGAGACCTTAAAGCTGATCCAGTGCCACCCCCTGCCATGGGCAGGGACACCTTCCACTGTCCCAGGCTGCTCCCAGCCCCAGTGTCCAGCCTGGCCTTGGGCACTGCCAGGGATCCAGGGGCAGCCACAGCTGCTCTGGGCACCCTGTGCCAGGGCCTGCCACCCTGCCAGGGAACAATTCCTGCCCAATCTCCCATCCATCCCTGTTCTCATTCAGCTTAAGGCATTCCCCCTTGTCCTATCACTCCATGCCCTCAGGGGAAATCTGTCTCTAGCTTTCTGGAGGTGAAATCAAGGGGCTAGTCCTTGATTTCACCTGCACCAGTATTTGAGGTAAGAGCAAAAACAGGAGCTGATCCAGCAAAGAGAACATGTAACATCTTTCCCCTCATTAACTGGGACAGATTCGTGTCCATACAGGACAATCCCAAGCATCTGGAGTGATGTTCCAGATGCTGGCCCTGCTTGAGCAGGGAGGTTGGACCAGAGGATCCACTGTGGTCCCTTCCAACCTGACCCATTCCATGATCCTGGGGTAGCTGCCAGGAGGGTGCAGGGGCAGCTGTCCTGGTCTGTGCTCCCAAGCCACCTTCCTGACCCTCACACAGCCCTGGAGCATCCTTTCCATGACCAGCTGGAGTCTTCCCTGTCCCACTGGAAGCCTAGTGCCAGCTCTGTCCCTGGGAGCCACCCTGCTCCATCCCATCGGGATGATGGGCAAACAGATCCCCGGTGTCCGACACCATGGAGCCATCCCAGCACTGCCCTTCTCTGTGTCACAGGAATTATCTGGAATCCAGGCAGGACTAGAGCCTGGCATTGCTGGAAGTGTCTCCTTTAACCCTAGGGCCTGCTGGCAGAGGGGGATCCTGGGCAGGGAGTTCTTTCCCAGCCTCTCTGTGCTTCAGGGTAGGAGGTTAATTAGGTAGCAGGGTAATGAGAAGTCATTAAATCTGCCTGCACCGTGCTGTCAGTATAACAAGGCCAGTCCAGGAAGGTTAAAGCCGAGATTCTCCTTTTCCCTTTGCCTTCAATTAACCTTTCCATGTTTTTGCAACACTCAGGGCCCCAGAGATGGGGTCTGGGTGTTCTGGTAAATAGCAGAACACAGAAACAAACTTTTCTTTGAAGTCACTGGCAGGAGCCTCTTGGCTTCCAGCTTAAAATAAGCAGGAGGACCCAGCTTTTCCTTTAAACACTGACCCTGTCCCATCCGAGTTTGGGTGGTGGTGGGGGGGGAATGGGGTTTATTTGGAATTTTTACTCCACTTTTGCTTTCCCCTCCTCAAGTAGGAAGTGCTGGGAGCTCATCTCAGCCCCCTCACCAGCAAGACATCTTCCACTTCCCTGCTCTCAGGTGGGGCTCCTTCCTTCCCTCTTTTTGACCTTCTGACTGATGGGTGGTGAGACTCTCAGGACATCCCAGCTCTCTGAATGAGGTCCTTCCCTCCAGGGCTGTCCCAGGAGTGTTTCCAGGGGGCTTTCATTGCAGGAGAGATACCTCAGCATGGAGGAACCTCCCACGTCTGGTGGATGGCATTCCATGGCAGGGGGATGGAACTGGATGACCTCCAAGGTCTCTGCCAACCCAAACCATTCCATGATGTGGTCAGCAGGTGACAGAGGACATCAGCTCCTGTCCATGTGCTGCTTTCCTTTCTGAATCCCAGAGGGCATCTGTGGGTGACAAATGAGGAATCGCCACAAGGGAATCCTTGTCCTCATTTGTCCATGGCAGTAGAGCTCCTGTGTGCAGGAGCCCACAGAGCTCCCCAGAAACCAACATTTCATAAAATGGGATATTGGGAACATTTTTATAATGAAACCCTAAAAAAAAAAAAAAAAGAAGAATCCCTCTCTACCCCTCCTGCTTAATTAACGGAGCAGGGAGTGGCTTCCCAAAATCCTGTCCTTAACTCCCCATCCCGCTGGATTGGCCATGATGGGGTGGTAGTGTCCAGTCACATGTGGTGCTTGTGACCCAGTTGGCTCTGGGGGGACGTGCAGCCCTCACAGAGGGCCCAGTGTCCCCTCACAGAGCCCCATTGAGGCTCCTCACATGGCCCCATCAGCCCTAACACGCGTGACTGCTTTTGTCCCCAGGCCATCCTTCATTTACAAGGCAACTCCTCTCTTCCATATTTTTTCCTTCCCTCCATCAGTGTCACTCCAGCCCCACTCCAGCAGGATGAACCCCCCCTCTGACCCCCTCTGTCCCCCCATGTCATCTGACCCACCCTGGGCTCCAGGGGTGAGCTCAACGCTGTTCCCCGGCACATGCCCTCCTGCAGAGAATCCTGGAATATCCTGGACCCCAAAGATCATGGATCCAGCTCCTGGCCCTGCACAGACACCCCAACAATCCCCCCATGGGCATCCCTTCCAGCGCTGTCCTGGACCTGTGGCAGCCTCGGGGCCGTGCCCATTCCCTGGGGAGCCTGGGCAGTGCCAGCACCCTCTGGGGGAAGAACCTGTTCCTGATATCCTGTCTACCTCTGACACAGCTCCAGCTGTTCCCTAATTCCTGTCCCTGCTCACAGGGAGCAGAGAGTGAAGCTGCCCCTCAGGAGAAGGTTCCAGACCCCGATGAGGTCTGACCTCAGTCTCCTCTTCTCAAGTCACCTCAGCCACTGCTCCTGGGCTTCCCCTCTGTCCTTCATCTCTTAGGCCTCCTTTGGATGCTCTCCAACAGATTTATGAAGGGAAATTTGCCCATTCCAGTTGGAATCCCCCTCCCCAGCAGGAGGCAGGATGACTTGGGAAGCTTAGAGGTTCATGGCATTAAATCCTGGACTGGAACTGCTGAGGGCATGAAGATCTCCCTGGGGCACTGAGATGGATGATTCCTGTGCAGGGATGGATTTTTAGTGGATGGTTCTGTGCTAAAGCCAGCTGCACGTGTGCACTACGTGCTCTTCCCACCTCTCCTTCCAGGATTCCCTTGAAGCAGCCAGGGAATCGAAGATGGGACAATTCTTGTCTTCCTTAAACATTTTTGGGGACACTGATCTCAACAGCCAGTGCTTGACTCAGAGGTAACTGTTTCAGGCTGTGGTGGGGTTGCCAAACTTCAGGGTTCTCACTATCAGTTAGAGACATCCCCTGGCAGGATTCCAGTGCTCCTAAAGCAATTTCCATCCTTCATTTTATTGTCTCTCCAGGGTGGCTCCAATGGGCAGAGCTCTAAAACTCATCTGGTTCATTCCAAGCCTCCTCCAGATCCCTGCTCATCAAAAACTCATCAAAAAAGGCTCAGATCCTCTTTAGGCAGTGGAGACTCCCAGGGATTCCTCAGTTTTCTTGGATGGCATCCATGGTTTTCTCTTCCTGCAGGGTCCAGGCTCAGGGGTGAGTTTGAACTCAGCAGTGCCCAGTTGTGATTTTGCCACCACCTGTATTAAATTCTGGGTTTTCCTGGCTTATCCCTGAGCTGGCCACCAAGTTAGGGAAGTGATCTGGCAAGTCCCAGAGTGAAGGCAGCCCGGAATTCCTTGCTGTGCCTTTGGCTTTCATCCTCCTTCCCCAGGGATTACCAAAGCCCAGACCACAGGAAGGACAGGTCCTCTCCCAGATGCCGGGGAGGTGATCCCCACTGGTGTTTTCCTCTGCTTTCTCTAATTCCCAAGGCACTTTTTCTGCTGCCAATGAGGCATTTTTCACTTCCCCATTCCCAGCTATCCCTGGTGAGCAGTGAGAGGGTTCCATGGGATGAATACAGGGAATCTCAGCAGTCCTGCTCTCCCCAGAACTTTGAAGACTCTAAATTCCACACTGTTTATCCAGCCCATCTCCTGCTGTCTTTCCTCATTCCCGTTTCCTGGAAAGGTCAATGGTACTTGAAGCTGTTGGTGGCTCTTTGAGGAGAGGCCATTAATCTCTCTATAATTATCTGCAGTCATTTCAGGAGCAATAACCCATTTGTGCAAGCTTTTCTCAGAAGCTTGTTAAGCAGAAGAAGGGAATGGAAGGTGGGAGACACTGGGAAATAATCCAGGGAATGTCCCACTGATCTTCTGGGCCCTTCCTGTGGCTTTGGCGTGGTTCTGCCAAAGCCACCAAGGATCTGCCCAGGCTTACCAGTCACTGGAACGATCTGGAGATCTCCCCAGATCTTTGTGGGTTTCACAAGAAGTGTCTGGATCCACTCCAGTACTGACAGTGCTTGGATTTTCTTCAATTCCAATTTTTCAGGAATTTTGGCCCTGAATTCAAAATATTCACAGTTCTGGAGCTGAAGTGCTTAAATGAAGTAGATTTACTAAAGTAAATGACAATAATAAACAGCATTCGGAAATTAAAAAGCCCAAATCCACTTCCATTTTCTATCAATTAATAACAATATTTTTTACATACATAGGTATGTATAAGCAAAGGATTAATTAAAGGTTAGAACTATTACACAGGGCAGGGGAGTTTGCTCAGGTTTAAAGCCCACAATATTTAGGGTTCAGCCAAAGATCTGCTAAAGAGAAATCAATGTAATAATTACACCCCAGCTCTGCTGCAGGAGCCGGTAACCCACCTTTAAACAAGCTCATTAGCAAAGGGCATCAGTGCTTCAATGGAGGGAGGTTTGTGGGAGATCTTCCCAAAACACCTCCGGGAAATGCACCTTGTGACACATAAAAGCCCTGGCAGAAACCCCATTTCTGTGTTCATGTGCCTCACTCCCATGTCCAGCCTGGCACCAGATCAGCTCTGTAGCAACCTATGGATCCTAAGGAACCACAGGGACCTCCCTGGGAGACGTGGCAGTGCTCTGGGTGAAGAGGGACAATTCCACCAGAACTTTGGGGGATTCTCTGTCACCTGGAGTCACCAACCACCTTGAGAGCATTAATCCAGACCTTGTGGCTGTGAACACCAGGGAGGTGCGTCCCCTCTGCCTCTGGAGAAGCCTGAGGACTTGTGGGGCTCCTGGAGAAACCAAGGAGGGAGCAGCCAGGTGGGGATGGGGCTCAGCTCCCCGGGAACAAGGGACAGGGTGAGGGGAAGCAGCCTCAAGCTGTGCCAGAGACAGGGGGACAGGGTTGGATTGGATTGGAAATTGGTAAAAGGTTCTTCACAGAAAGTGTTGTCCAGCCCTGGCACAGCTGCCCAGGGCAGTGGTGGAATTCCCATCCCTGGAAATGTACAAAAACCACATGGACTGGCACTTGGGGACAAGGTTTAGCCATGATCATGGTGGTGGTTGATGGTTGGACTTGATGGCCAAAAAGGTCTTTTCCACTCTAACATCTCCTTGATTCTGTGATTTTAGGCCCTCATTCCACCAAGGCCAGGATCAACATCCTCCCATCACGCTGGTTTCAACATCTTTGGGACACGGAGATGTCCTCAGTTCCTGCGACTTCCTGAAGGCTCCTGCACCCCAAGGGACACAACGACCCCAGCCTCTGATGTTTTGCCGTCAGGGCTATCTGAAGACAACGAGAGGCTCATCGGAAGCCCCAGTTTGTCAGGCAGGAACCCCAGGCACGGCCACACCCCGAGCCGTGACACTGGACAGAACGTGCGACCTCCAGGCAGCAGCAGCTGGCCCGTGTCCCTCCCGCCGGCCCGAAGCTCCCCGCGCCGCCAAGGCGGGGCTGCAAATGCCCCGTCCCCCTCCAAACAACTCCAAACAACTCCAGAGAACTTGACTTCAGTCAGCCCCGACTGATAAGAAAGTTATGAGCAAAAAACTTCAAGTGCGGGGTCAACGCGGGCTCGTGGGAACAGCAGGGATCTGGCTGCGCTTCCCGAAGCATCCCCTCCTCCAGGGAAGGGTGCCTGAACAATCCCGTTCCTGCACTCACCCAACCCGGCTGGAGGGAGGGGATGTGGCTGCAGACACCGAAATAATCCCTATTTTCCAGCTCTTTGCACAGGAGAACATTCCCGGTTTGGTGGGATCCAGCCTGGAGTTGCTGGAGGTTTCGTAGTGTTAAATCCAAGGAGCATTACCTGGAGTTCCTCTTGGGAACAAGGCAGGATGGGGATCAAGGGCAGCAAAATGGGAGAAATGGGGGTTTACATCCCACTACTTCCACGTTTTCCCAAGCCACTGGGACATTTTTCCTGACTCGCCTGAAGGGCAGCTCTGAGACTTCAGACTCTGTTCTCCATAAGAGGGGAAGGGAAGGGAAGGGAAGGGAAGGGAAGGGAAGGAATAGAGGGCAGGATATGAACTGGCACCATCTCTTGCTCTCTTCACTCTTCGTTGCTGCACTGCTGGGTTGCTCCAGGAGTTAAAACCAGGGAATAATCAGCCTGGAGGGAGAAAGGAGAAGGAGAAATTCAGAGGTCAGGACTTGACGTGAATAAAAATATTTGCAGCAGGAAGGCACTGCTGGAAGGATGCCAGAGCTGTTCTCCAGCACTCCAGACCCCTCTGGCATAAAAGGCAGGGCAAAGGGAATGCTGGCAGCAGGATTTGAGGAATATGACCAGAAATGCAGGCGCAGTCTTCTATTTATTTATTTTAAGTGATGCCAGTGGAGGTGTTGGGCTGGGAGGCAGTTTCTGAGCATTCCACATCAGCATTCCCAGTGCCCCAGAACTAAATCCAAGCCTTCCCAGAGGATGCCTGGGCAAAAATACACCCAGCATTTCAGTCAGACAACACCAGGCCTCCCAAAAGCAGGAGGATTTGCCAGCTGACAACCCTGGAAAAACATCTTCCTGAAGGATTTGTCCCTGCAGGTCCCCAGCAGTCGCTTCTCCATGATGTTTTACCTGTTTGAATTCCTGAGGGACTGTCTCTGAGTTTTCCTGCTCAGGTCCCAGAGGAGAGGCTCTGTACATGATGCCTCCAGGAATATTCCCTCCTCCCAGGCATCCCTGCTTTCCCACAGCCCCCTCCCTGCATTTGGGATAACACAGACTGACACCTGGACACTGAGACTCCTCCAGCTGAACTGAAATGGGGTTTGGGGCCTGGCTGAGGGTTCAGGGCCTTAAAGATCAATTAGTGCCCTAATTAATGTCATAATTAGAGCAATTGGAGGGGGCTCTGGGAGGAACCTCCATCCCCTCCTGGGCACATCATGAGGCACATCCTGGGGCACATCCTGGGGCAAACAGCTGCATTCCCTCTGCCATGGGGTGAGCACCCAGATGTTGGGAGGGGTAAGGAGAACCTCCCAAATGATTCTTCCAAATGTTTCTCTGCTCTGTGACCACACCTGTGAATTGGATTCCTTTCAATCTCCACATCCCAAAGCAGGGACCAGCTGAGCCTCTGTGGGGCAGTTCCACACTTATCCACCTGCAGGTTAAACCCTGTGGTTCTGGCTGGAAGCAGCTGCGATTTTCCTTCACCAGTCCTTGTCTGGCAAAGCTGTTCCAGTGGCTCGGACTACAAAGCCACTGCCACATTACTACAGCTGGCAAAGCCATGAAGGATGGGTGCTCTGAGCTGTGGCACTCCCCAGACCTCAGGGATCCCTGGGCTCCCCTTAGGGCTGTTCTCCTGCTGTGACACCAAGCGTGGCACTTGGCATAGCTTTGGGGTTTCATTCTCATCACTGAAGTGACTCAACACCAGCCTTGGGCTGAATGTGTCCCAGGGCCCACTGGCTTGGCAAGGTTGGGTTTTCTGGAGGGTCTCTGAGGGGTTGGAGCCATCCTTTGTCTCGCACAGAACAGAGAGGGCCATTCATGCCCTGTCCCGTGCAGGAATGTGACTGACCCAGAATAGGCTGCAGGACCCCCCAGGGGTCAGGGAGGGGGGCCCTGCATGCCCCAGACTCCTCTGTTTTGGGAATTGAGCCCAGGAAAAGCTGCAACCCTTCACAGAGGCCAAAGGGTTGAAGGGTGGTTAAATCCATGGTTCTGCCCTGGGTAGAGGAGCCCTTTGAGGGGCTGCTCCCTGCTCTGCCTGGGGATGGACTGAGCAGAGGGGACAGGGCCAGGTCACCTCCTGCTGCCCTTCTCCAGTTGGGAATGGACTCATTTGTTCCTGCTTGGGCCAGACCAAAAATCCAGCCCCAGAGTCCCAGGAATGCACCAAGGTGCAGGAATGATCCATTGAACCCCAGAGTCAACTCTGGAACACAAATTTCAAGGTGGAAACATCTCTGGGTATTACTGGCCAAAAAGGAGCAGCAGCTGAGTGCTCCAGGCAAGGCCAGGAATGGGCTGTGTCCATCCAGCCCAGCCCACCAAACCTGGCATTTCCAGCTGTCCTTCCCACTAAACCTGGGTCTACCTCTGTGTCCTTCCCACCAAACCTGGCTTTACCTCCGTGTCCTTCCCACCAAATCTGGCTTTACCTGCATACACAGATAATTTCTACTCCATTTAAAAACCTTGACCACTGAGAAAAGCCAGGCTGGTCCGGTTCTCATCAGCAACTTCAAACAAATCTTGAGATGAGGATCCTGTCACTTGTGGAGCAGACGGTACAACCCTCTCCCATCCAGCTTTATTTGTTTATTATTTTCACTCCTTCCCAGAGCCATCCCGTGTTTCTCCAGCTTTTCCCTCCTCCATCCCCATCCCACCCTCAGCCATTGGTCGCAGGGGCTGTGCTGGGGGAGCCCTGGGATGTTCTATAAAACCACCCACTGCGGGAGCCACGGGAGGAAGGAGCATTCCCTGCAGCACCAGCCCCCACACAAAAGCCAACTCCAGCATCCAAACCACTGCAGCTCTCCCAGGACATGCCCAGAGCCCCGGGCAGGGGGAAGGAGCCGTGAGGGGGAAGAAACAGCTCCCAGGAGCACCCAAATTCCATGGTCACCAGGAAGGTAACGACTCTGACGGAAAGTTTTGCTGTTCTGTGCATTAATCTGCGAACAAAATGATTCCTTGTTAAGGGTGAATTTTTGCAGGGTTTAGAGCCCCCTGTGGGGAAGGCATTGAAGGGACCACGGTGCCTGGACAAGATCCAGTGTGTGGCAGGGAGAGGAGAAACCCAGCACAGCTCTGGTGGAAACTCCTGCTCCTGGAGCAGGCTGGGTTCGGGTCAGGGAGCAGTGGGATGTGCTGTTGTCACCTCTCTCCCTCCTCTCCTCCATCCACAGAGGTTTTGCTTCAATATTTGTCAGCAGAAAAGCCATGTTTGGTGTCTGAGAGGCGAGGTGGAACTGCTCTGTACGCCACATGTCTGAGAGGGAGAAGAAGACGTGGAGGATGGAGGGAGAGGGTGGAGGCTGGAGGTGAGGATGGTGCCTGGGATGTGCTGGGCTCTCCTGGGCTCCCAGGGAAGAGGGGTTCCAATCTCACATCGAGGACCTTTCAGGCAGAATCAGGCTCTGTAGGGTTGAGGTGATGGTTTTCAATCTGATTTTCTCTCTGGGAATCTCTCCCTGATGTCCATGTCAGGATTCCAGTGGGTTCAGCTGCAATTTGGGCTCGGCACAGTTAAAATTCCCACTAGGATGGGTGAAAGCAGTTCTGGATCTGGGGTTTAACCTTGCTGGTATCGGTTTTCCATCTGAACAAGCTTCTTGATGCTCCTGTGCCTCAGTTTCCGTCAGCTAAGGAAGGGCTGTGCTTCCAAGCACTCCAAGATGGGAAGAGCACGGAGTAAATGGGCAGTTAGACAGGAGAAAAGAGTTTATTTTTGCCCAAATTTTGGATTTAGTAAAAGATTTGATTCAGTTTAAGGCGAGATGGGGAGAAAGTGTTTTTCTTCTCCAGTGCTTTGCAGCTGCACCGTGGAGGGGCTGGGCAGGAGCTGTGTCCTGTGATCCTCCCTCACATGAGCTCCTCTGCCAAGCCCCGGGGTTTTTATTTTTGTTTATCAGAGCTCTGAGGTCAGGCTGGGCACATGGAACAGCCCAGGGCTGTGGGGGGGCTCTGGGCATGACTTCCAGGGGTGCTCTGGCACCCTCTGCCAGTGCCACGAGTGGCTGTGCCATCCAAAGCTGTCCCTGTGAGCCCTCAGGGATCTCAGGCAGGATTTCTGAGCTGGGTCTGCCCTCTCCCGAGAGCTGCAATCCTGTGGGCACGGTGGGGAGGTGAGGTTAGGACACCCCCAGTGCACACTTGTCCCTGGTGTGGCTGGGGGAGTTTAGTAAGGCTGAAATCCCTGGAAGAGGTCAGGGATTTATGTCCAGGTTTGTGATCCTTTGGGGTATTTATCCATCCTCTCCCTTCCTTTCTTCCCCCTTCCCAGCCCAGCCCAGGCACTTGCACACAGCCTGAGCCCCTGGAGGAGGAGCAGCTGCCACAGGAGCTGTGGTCAGTCCTGGGGGGCTCCTGGCCGGCCTGGCCACCTCTCCCCGGGGTGGGAGCAGAGCTGGCCCTGGGATTCCCCTTGCCATGGGCAGGGAGAGCCCTGCTACAGCCTGGGAGTGCCTTGGCTGGCTGGTCCTGGGAAGCAGATCCTGGGGTACAGCGGGTTTGGGATAAGGTTTGGGAGCTTGAGTCCCCGCTCAAATCCCAGTCAGGCTCCCTGATCCCTACCTCACTTGTTCCCTGGAGCAGGGAAATCCCAGGGACTCCCAGAGAGGCTCCAGTTCCCAGTCCAGCCACAGCAATTTCTTCTTCCTTCAGCTGGGAAGTTTCACAGTTTGACAAAAGTGTTCCTTATTTACTCCAGCCAGGAGCCCCCAAATTTATCCCTGCTTGAGGAACAGATTGGAGTTTTCTTCCCTCTCCCGTTCCTTCTCTGGGCTCATTTCCAAGCCTGGATCAGCCAGAAACCCCTTCCTCAAACCCACACCCCTCAGGATGGTGCCACCGCCTCCCTGAGCTTTCTCCTGTGGTTGTGGAGCAGCCACTTGGCTCTTCCTGCCTGGAAGTGCCGTCAGAGCTGTGCAAAGCAAAACCACTCCAGGGAGATTTATGGGTGCTTCAGCCCTGGAGAGCTTCCACTGTGTCAGCAGCCAGGGCTGGGAAGAGCCCAGGGAGATTTATACCCCTGAGCATGGAGCTGGGTGGGCACGGGGGGTTTGGGAAGGAAGGGGTTCAATTCTTGGTGGTGAGGATGGGGAAGGAGGAGCTGTGCTGCTGCACATAAATTGGATGAGACGTCAGGTGTCAATATGGCACTGCTGGAAAAAGCCCTGCAGTGTTTTCCCAGCAGGGCTGTGCTGAGTCCTCCCTTTGCAGGGGCAGCCCGTGGGATCAGCTGGGGAGAGGGATATTGGTGAGGCTTCTGTTTCCCTGTGGAATAAACTGGAAAAGTTGTGCTGGTTCTGTGGACCCTTAGGTGGGACTGCAGGACTGCCCAGATGTGCAGACATTGACAGAGGTGCCCTAAATGCAACCTCAACCTGTGAGGAACAAAACGACCCAAAACTAAACCCTACAACTCTGTGACAGGAGGGGACAGCTGGAGGGGTCGGGCTCCGCTCCCAGGGAACTGGGACAGGAGGAGAGGGAACGGCCTCAGACTGGGCCAGGGGAGGCCCAGGAGGAATTTCCTCATGGAAAATGGTGGTCACACCTGGGAAGGGGCTGCCCAGAGAGGTTTGGAGTCCCCATCCCTGGAGGTATCCAAGGAACAACTGGACTCAATGCTCTGGGCTGGTGATGAGGTGGGGCTGGGGCACAGCTTGGACTCGATGATCCTGGAGGGCTTTTCCAATGATGATTCTGGGATTCCAAGTGAGGAGTGGGATGGCACAGAAGGAAATAAGGGAAGGGAAGAGGAGCAGCAATGCTGAGTGCAGGAGCTGCAGTCTCTGCTCCCACACTCACTGAGCGCAGGCAGGTGCCCCCAGCCACTGCAGGGCCGTGTCAGAGGCACAAGGGACGGTTTGTTCTCCTTCCAGTTTGTTCTACTGAACTGTTTAAATTTAGCAGCACAAACCCCACCCTCAGGGTCAACAGTGCTGACCTGGTGGGATCTGATCTGGCATTGTTTGTGTTTGCTGGGATGATGGAGCTCTCCAGCAACTCATAAATAGAATTGGATCATAAATAGAATATCCCAGGTTGGGAGGGATCTACAGGGATCATCCAGCCCAGCTCCTGGCCCTGCACAGACACCCCGACAATCCCACCCTGGGCATCCCTGGCAGCGCTGTCCAAAGGCTCCTGGAGCTCTGGGGCCGTACCCATTCCCTGGGGAGCTGGGCAGTGCCAGCACCCTCTGGGGGAAGAACCTTTCCTGGTATCCAACGTAACCCTCCCTGGCACAGCTCCAGCCCTTCCCTGGGGTCTTTCCCTGCTCACAGGGAGCAGAGAGGAGAACTGCCCCTCAGGAGGAGCTTTCAGACCCCAGTGATGTCTGATCTCAGCCTCCTCCTCTCCAGGCTGGACAACTTTTCTTCTCTCCAATATCCCATCTCTCCATCCTCTGCTCAACAATTTCTCTCCCTGGTCCCGTTCTGAAATATATTCCCTCTCTAGCCAGCCCCCAGGCTCCAGCTAGCTCAGTTTCTCAGGGGTTTTAGGGAGATATATTTCATAGAGACAGAAAAGATCTCAAAAGGGTGGCTCTCACCCCTCAGCTTCAGTCCAAGCTTTATTCTTCATGTGGTGTTCCAAGAGAGCAAGGAGAGAGAGAGAGAGAACAGGAAGAGACAGGGGTTTATTTAGTTCAGGGCCAAGGAAATATATTGGCCCTGAGCCAATAGGGTCAGGAGTAGGTAAGATAGGGAGGAAGGGTCCAACTACATGGCACAGGCTTCAGGGGGACTCTGAGGGGAAAAACCATTCTTCAGAGGAATATAACACCTTCCTCCACTGGCAGATCCCAGCAAGACCCCAAGGACATTCCACAAGCATCATGAGGACTCTTGCCCCCACCTTCGCTGTCCGCTCCTCGGCAGGACCAATCCCAGCTCCCACCGCTCTGGCCATTTTCCTGAGCTGCCTCTTCTCCGGGACGCACAGCCAGACCCCACGGGCCTTCCAGGAGAGCACTGTGCCCCTGGAGGTGCTCAGCCAGGAGCAAGCCTACAGCCTGGTGCAGCCCGGGCTCCTCCGGGGTGTGCCGGTGTCCAACGTCTCTGACAGCGTTCCCGGGAGCAGCCCCTCGGAGCCGCCCCTGCTGCCCGTGTGCGCCAGGCCCGCCGACATCCGGCACGTCTTCAAGTACATCAACACCATCGTGTCCTGCACCATCTTCATCGTGGGCATCATCGGCAACTCCACTCTGCTGCGCATCATCTACAAGAACAAGTGCATGAGGAACGGGCCCAACGTGCTCATCGCCAGCCTGGCCCTGGGGGACCTGCTCTACATCCTCATCGCGCTGCCCATCAACGTCTACAAGGTAGGCTGCACCTTGCACGGCTGGCATGGGGCTGCTCCCACCTTGGGGCGAGCTGTGACTGCCCCTGGATCCCTGGAGGAGTCCAAGGGCAGCTGGGATGGGGCTTGGAGCAGCCTGGCATAGTGGAAGGTGTCGCTGCCTGTGGCAGGGGGTGGGACTGCATGGTCTTTGAGGTCCCTCTGAAACCCCTCTGAGATTCCATCATTTGTTGCTGCTGAGGCCGAGGGAAAGAGCTGTTTGGTTCTGGGGTAGCCTCAGGAAGGGCTCCAGGGGTCAGGGGGACAGAGGGGTTGGGAACTCAGCCTCATTCTCCTCCTCTTGCATGAGTGGCCTGGATTTCTCCAGCCTTCAGGACACATTGTCCCCATCTCTGCTTGTCACAGCTGAGCGTGGGTTCTGTCAGGAAAGTGAGTGTGCTTGGGGGTCAGAGTCTGGAAAAGGCTTAGGACACATGGCTTTGAAGCTGTCCAGGCTGCACTTTGGCTGTGTCAGAGCGTGACTTTCATTCTCTCTTTGAAAACAACCCAAAGCAGCCTAGTGTGGAGTTTAGGACCCAGATCCATTCAAAACCCCCCACAGTCTGGAGTCAGGACCTGGTGTCTGGACCATCCTTCATCTCTATGTCCAGTCAAGGAAACCAAAGTTTCCCAGTGGCAACAAACCATGGGAAAGTGCCCACGGCACATTCCCAGTAGTGGGAAGCTGAGAGCTCTCCCTGCTCTCTGTGGGCTCCCCACACCTCATGGGTGAGCCCACAGAGGGGAAGCTGGAAGGACATTCCCAAGGCAGCCTCGTAACCTGTGGATCCTCCCCAGCTCCTGGCCAAGGACTGGCCCTTCGGAGTGCAGGTCTGCAAGCTGGTGCCCTTCATCCAGAAAGCCTCCGTGGGCATCACGGTGCTCAGCCTCTGTGCCCTCAGCATCGACAGGTGAGACACAGCAGCCACACCTGCACTGCCCAGCCTCTCCCTGTCCCTTTGGTGGGACCAGAAGCAGGACCAGAAGCTCGTTCCCAGGCCAGTGCCAAGATGGGGAGAGGCTGGAATCCAGCAGGAGGTCTCTGGTGACAGAGTTGAAATCCTGCTGGGAAAGGCTGAGGGGAGGATCATGGTGTGGGTGGGGTGGTGAGGAAGGGTGGCCAAGGTCAGCCCCCATCCCATCCATCCACTGAGCCCTGGCTTCCCTTTCCCGTACTTGGGAAGGTTCAGAGATGGGGGAGGAAGGTGTGAGGGAAAGGACCTTTGGGGACAATTCTGATCTGGACCTTCTCCTCCCCTCCCTGGCTGCTTTTCTCACTCCCACCTGCTCCTGTCCCGTTCCCACACCCGGGCAGGTACAGAGCAGTGGCGTCCTGGAGCCGGATCCAGGGCATTGGGATCCCCATGTGGAAGGCTGTGGAGGTGCTGCTGATCTGGGCAGTGGCCATTGTGCTGGCAGTGCCTGAGGCCATCGCCTTCGACATGGTGGAGCTGAGCTACTGGGAGCAGCATCTGTGGGTGTGCATGCTGGCCTCGGAGCAGAAATCCCGCTTCATGAGGGTACATGTGCATCCCAATGCCAATCCTAACCCGCATCCCAACCCCAATCCCAACTCCAATCCCCATCCCAATCCTAATCCCAGTCCCGCTTCATGAGGGTACGTGTGCATCCCAATCCTAACCCGCATCCCAACACCAACCCCAACCCCAATCCCAGTCCTGCTTCATGAGGGTACGTGTGCATCCCAATCCTAACCCGCATCCCAACCCCAACCCCAATCCCAGTCCCGCTTCATGAGGGTACGTGTGCATCCCAATCCCTAGCCCAATCCCAATCATAATCCCAATCCCAGTCCTGCTTCAGGAGGGTGTGTGTGCGTCTAGAGTTACCCCCCCTGCCTTTCCCCATTTCCAGCTGCTCACTCTCCCTTTCCCCTGCAGTTCTACCGGGATGTGAAGGACTGGTGGCTTTTTGGTTTTTATTTCTGCCTACCCTTGGTGTGCACGGGCATCTTCTACACTCTCATGTCCTGCGAGATGCTGAGCAAGAGGAATGGGATGAGGATCGCTCTGAATGACCACATGAAACGGGTGAGAGAACAGGGAGGAATCCTGGGATTCCCAAAGAGTGCCGTTGGAGGGGGGACACTCCCATCCCTGTGAGGGACAGGATGAGCTGGCAAAGCCTCACAGCAGATTTTGGCATGTTGGTGCAGGGATTACACCAGGGAAAAGGGCCTTCAGCTCCATAATCTCTGGCCTCGGGGATGACCCTAAACCCTTCTGGCCATGGCCCAGCTTCATTAAAGCTCTCATGGTCCTTTATCCCAGCCCACACCACACTGGAACAAAGGCTGGATGTGCCAAACCCCAGACAAGGGGTGCAGGGAAGAGTTCACTGTCTTCTCCCATGCTTTGGCAATGATTCCCTGAGGAGCTCCAGCTGGCTGTCATTGTAACAATGTCGGGGTGAATGGAGGAGGCCCCGTGTCCCAGGGAACACCATCCCAGCAGAGCCACCAGGAGCAATGGTGGGGAGGGGTCTGGCCCATGTGGAGCTGCTGCTGCCCTGCCCATCTCTGCAGCCTGGACCTGATGCAGGGTTCCAGGAGCAACCTGGGCTAGTGGAAAATGTCCCTGCCCATGGCGGGACAAGACGAGCTTTAAGGTCCCTTCCAATCCAACCATTCCACGATTCCACAATTTGGGACCTGCTCCCCAGTGCTCATCCTCCCCCCTGCCCCTGTCTGGCAGCGCCGGGAGGTGGCCAAGACCGTGTTCTGCCTGGTGGTGATCTTTGCACTCTGCTGGCTGCCCCTGCACCTCAGCCGGATCCTCAAGAAGACCATCTACGACCAGACGGACCCCAACCGCTGTGAGCTGCTCAGGTACAGCAGGGGACACCGCCCTGGCAGCCCCAGGGGGACCAGCACAGGCCCTGTCAGGCTTGGGCCAGACTGGGGGAGTTGCCTTCCACCTCCTGCTTTCAGTATTTCCTTGTCCACCCTCCTGATGGGCACAGAGAGGGTGAGGGGGCATCAGAAGGGTTAAATTGAATTTTGGAGTGTCTGTGAAGCTGAGGTCTCCTGGGCACGGGAACATTCCCAGCAGGGCTGAGAGCTCCTCACTTTATGCTGGGTGGGAAGTGCCTATCTCACTCCCCTTCCACCCAGCAGCCAAAATCCAGGCCAGGCCAGGGTCTGCTGCTGTGCTGGGGCTTGGAAATATCAGGAGCACCAGGAGAAATCAGAGCTCGTATTCTTGGCTTCCTCAGGGAATGCTCCTTGCAAGGAAAGTGGCTCCTCTTAGGGAAGGATGGATTTCTGCTCAGCTCTCTTATTAGTCGCTGCTCTTCCATGGAATCAGGATCCCAGGCCAAGCTCTTCCATGGAAGCAGGATCCCAATCCCTCTGTTTGGAAATTCCCTCTGTTTGGAAATTTCCTCTGGAAATTCCCATGAGCTTCTGACACATCTGTTCTCTCCCTTCCCACCTCAGTTTCCTCCTGGTGATGGATTATTTTGGGATCAACATGGCCTCCCTCAACTCCTGCATCAACCCCGTTGCTCTGTACTTTGTCAGCCGGAAATTCAAGAACTGCTTCCAGGTAGGAATGATCCTTCCAGAGCTTCTGGCTGCAGTCATCAGGCCCAGGGGCACAAACTGATCTTATTCCTCATCCCAAATTTTCCCCGTTAGGTACCTCTCTTCTCCAAGTACACCAGAGCTCAGTGCCCTGCTGGGGGGAGGCTTTTGCCAGAGCAGGACTTAGGACAAGCCAAAGGTTCCCTGTCATTCTGGAACGGGAACATCCCCACAAACCATCAGACCAGGGGCTGGGGCTGCTCCAAACTTTGAACCCAAGGTGTTGGGAGATAATTTTCAGGAGTAGTGAAGCCCTGAGAAAAAAAGGGAAGGAGATTGGGATGGGAGGGGATGGGATGGGATGGGATGGGATGGGATGGGATGGGATGGGATGGGATGGGAGTTGAGCCCAGCTAAGCATCACCTGTATTTTCTGTTCCCTAATGATGAGAACACACAATTATAAAAAATGCCCCAAATTTCAGTGTCATTTCCCACCCTCACCAGCCCTATCCTGGAAAACCTGCTCCCAGCAGAGCTGCAGGACAGCAAGGCTCAGCAATTCCCAGCCTGGCACTGTGCAGGGTCACCCGCTGGCACAAATATGGGAATATTTCCTCCTCTTTTCCCATATCCCACGTGTGCGACCTCTCTCCCTTGTGTCTCCCCAGTCCTGCCTGTGCTGCTGGTGCCAGAGGCCGGCCCTGAGCATCACCCCCACGGATGAGAAGGGATCTGTTGGGAAGTGGAAAGCCACGGGGCAGGAGCTGGGGCTGGACAGGAGCAGCTCCCGCCTGAGCAACAAGTACAGCTCCTCCTAAATCCCTGTCACTGTCAAGGACAAGGCACAAGGACAGCAGGACCCCTCCGATCCTCTCCCGGGCTCTTCCTGGCTGGGCCTGAATCAGCTTTGTCTTTGTGTCCTAACCCAACTGGAAGGAGCTGGAGCCTTTCCCCAGGGCCAGCTCCAAACCCAGCCCCTGACCCCAGCGGTCGCCTCTGCAGGAGAGGGAAGGGGATTCACATCCTCACAGGATTTTTCATTTCCTCGCAGGAAAACCAAGGGACTTCTGGCCATTTGCCTCAGGGGGGAACATGGGGCGGGGGCATGTGTGTGGGAAGGGAAGGAAGGTTGGGGTGGTCACACTGAGATGGATGTGGGGTGAGGAAGAGAGGGAGAGTGACAATTCCCAGCTGTGAAAGCCAACCAAAGCTTGGATAAATCCCTGTGAGGGACAGAGACATCCTCGTGGTCATGCGGAGGTGGGAAAGGCAGTGGAGAAGGTCCAATCTCAGCTGGAAGAGCCACTAGAACCAACTAAAATATGGGAAAGGGCTCTCTCAAATTTATTATTGGCAATAATTCATCCCCCAGGTGATTTTCCAGCAATTTTCAAGGCCAGGTTGGACAGGGCTTGGAGCACCCTGGCATAGTGGAAGGAATCCCTGCCCATGGCAGGGGTGGGAGGAGAGGGAGTGAAGGTCCCTCCCAACCCAAACCAGTCTGGTTGGTTGATCACCAATCCATGTGATTCCATGTGACTGGGAATCCATGTGATTCCATTCTAACATTCTTGCCAAAACTTTCAGAAAAACTACATGAAAAAGTTGCATTTACCAGATTTTTGTTGATTTTTTGTTGGTTTTCCCACATCTCTCTTTTTCCCTCTCTCTCTTTTCCTTCTTTCCCCCTTCTATCTTGTCATGGAAAAAATGGAGAGAGGAAAAGAGGAGAAGAGATGAGACCTGCAATTAAAACATTTTCCAGGTGTTGGGGTAGATTTTTTTAGCTTAACTTTCACTGAAATGTAAATGTTTTACAAATAAACGATAAAGACAAATATGTTTCAAAGAAAACAGAGACTGAGGAATATCAAGACCAGCCCATTTTTTATAAATTTCCCAATCTGAGTCCACATTCTATGATCTTCCATCCCTGTGCTGAGCAGGACACAGCATCAGCTCTGCAGCATCTAAATTAATAAACTTTATTATTAATAAAGAAAATACATTTTGCAGCAAAGTCATAAAAAAACCACCAAAAAAACCTCGTTTGAACACAGGGAATTCAATACACAGAAGTTACACATCCATGGACATCCATGCCATTCCCAAAGGCTACTGCATCTCCTCCTCCTTCTGTGCCCTGAACTCTTTCACGCTCCTCTGAAACAAGAGCAAAGCACAAATGTCACCAAGATGTCCCTGGGGTAGCACAGAGCCACCACCCTGCTGTGCTGGGACTCCTCTGCCCGGAGCCTGGGAGCTCTGACAGAGCTCCAGGTGCTTTTGGAAGTGAATGAGCTTCAGTCACTCCATAGGAAAGGGAGCCAGGCCATGCCATGGATCAGACAGAGCCTGTCCAAAAAATCTTCAAGGTTTTCCTGCCAAAGGTGTCTCCAACACAGGCCTCAGCCTCCCGCTCTGGGACCAAGGGACAGAACTGACCCTGAGCTCCCCAGGGATGGCCCAAGGGACAGAACTGACCCTGAGCTCCCCACGGATGGCCCAAGGGACAGAACTGACCCTGAGCTCCCCACGGATGGCCCAAGGGACAGAACTGACCCTGAGCTCCTTAGGAATGGACCAAGGGACAGAACTGACCCTGAGCTCCTTAGGAATGGACCAAGGGACAGCATTTACCCTGAGCTCCACAGGAACGGTCCAACAGATAGAACTGACCCTGAGCTCCCCAGGAATGTCTCACCTCAAAGGTGTTGAGCACATGTTGGCAAACACCCATCAGGTCATTCAGCCCTTTCCGGAATGGCTCCACAGCAGGAAGGGCCCCTTTGGGAAAAGATGGATTAGGGACATGGGAGGTGGCTTCCCAAGGGCAGTCCTTACTTCCCCAGGGGTGTGCCCCCTCCCCAGCTGCACAGCTCGGGGTGCCAGGGCTGCTTCCAGCCAGCCCAGGTGCCTGAAGCCAGGGATGCTGTGTCCCACTGCACCTGGAGCAGAATTTGGGAGGAGCCTGTGAGGCTCAGCAAAGGTGCTCATCTCTGCAGTGCCAGGCAGAGGGCAGGGAGAAAGGGCTTTTCTTTATTTAACAGACTCCTGGTTGGAAGCTGGCAGGAGCAGGGGGAATTCCATGAGAACAGGGCCCCACACACACAGGGACAGCCCCAGCCTCACCTCTGGTCTGGATCCTGAAGTTGATCTTGCTTTCTGACGGGTGTGTGATGCAGTAGCCACAGAACTCCACGTCAGGGCTGCAGGAGGGCAGAGAGGAGAGGGAGCAGTGAAACCCAGGCCAATCCATGGCAAATCCCAGGGAATTCAGAGGCACCCTAGGCCTGCTGGGGCTCTGGATGTTTCTAGAATGACTTAGGGGAGGGATGTGCTGCGGGGAAACTCTCTGTGTGACCTTGTTCCCTCACACCCATCTCTCTCAGAGCTGAGCTGATCTCTGATCTCTCTGATCTCTGCAGGGCACAGACACGGCTGGCACAGTGCTGGCACCACAATCAGAGCAGAGCCAGCTCTGCAGATCCAAACACGGGATTCTGGATGCTTGGAATTCTCCCTGTAACCAAACCTGCTGCTGCTCTGCTGGGTGGAAGAGGCTGAGTTACCCAGGGCACTGGAGGAGTTCCCAAAATGTTGCAGAGCCTCTCCCTCCAGCTGAGCTGAATGATGGAGCTTTGGCCCCCAGCTTTGGCCAGCAGCTTCTTTTGTGTTGTGATTTATCAGAGGGACCTTAAAGTTCATCCAGTCCTACCTCCTGCCATGGCCAGGGACACCTTCCACTATGCCAGGTTGTTCCAAGCCCCATTCAACCTGGCCTGGGACAGTTTCCCCTGGGACAGGGGAAATCCACAGCCTCTCAGGGCAGCAAATGGGGTCCAGGACCCAGTTACTCCTCCAGCAGCTCAGGAGGGACTGAAAGCCCTGGGCTGAGCTAACTTGGGTTCCTGGACAGGGGAGGGTGTGTGCAGAGGCTCAGGAGAGGCTGGTTAGGCCCTTTAAGGGCTGTTGGTGCTCTCAGGGTCCTGACACAGCACAGGAAAAAGGAGGAGCAGCAGGTGGGAGCAGTGCTCCATGTCTGACACAAAGGCTGGAAGGTGTGCACAGAGGGCATTTGGGATCGTTTGCCTCATCCCAGTGACAGCTGAGGTGTGGAGCAGGAAGGAGATGGCCAGAGCAGGGCACAGAGGTCCCTCAGAGGCCCCACTCACTTTTTCATGACCATGTAGCGCAGGGAGTTGCCCAGGGTGTGATCCTCATCGTGCAGCACAAACGTGACACAGTTCCCATCCGTCCCGTCCGCCTGGATCTGTCACCAGTGGGAAGAGAAGCTGTCACCTCGCTGGGGTCAGGGACACTTGAAGGGTGAGGATCAGCTCCTGTGCTCAGCCTCCCAGAGTAACTGTGAGGGTTGTAGATCTCACTGAGCCACCTCTGCTGCTGCTGAGGGACCAAAACACCTTCAGAGCGGAGGGAAAGCTCCAAAATTCCACCTAGTTTTAAACCAGGTTAGTCCTGACCTCCACCTGCTGTTGTCGTTCAGCACAGGATGACAGGATGTCCCTTGGAGCCATCAGGGACATGATTTGTCCTGATGCCAATGCCACCCCACCACTCCTGAGGGTGCCCTACCACCAAGCCAGCCTTGGAAATGACAGAATCATGGGAGCACGGAATCATTTAGGTTGGAAAAGCCCTCCAAGACCACCGAGCACAACCATTCCCCAGCACTGCCGAGACCACCCTAACCCATGTTCCCACTTCCACTTTTTTTTTTCCACACGGCTTTTAAATCCCCGCAGGGACGGGCACCCCACCACTGCCCTGGGCAGCTGTGCCAGGGCTGGACAGCCCTTTCCATGTAGGAATTTTCCCTAATATCCCACCTAACCGTGCCCTGGCACAACGTGAAGCTGCTTTTCCTCGGGAGCAGAGCCCGGGCCCCCCGCTCCGCCTCCTGTAAGGGAGAGAGCCGTCCCNTGCCTGGCAGGCGCTGCCGGCGGGAGGAGGCCGCGCTCGCCACCGGGAACGGGGACACAGCGGGGTAACCGGGGGCTACCGGGCTGCTATTGCGGTGTTACTGATGTGTTACTGGGTGCTATTGGTGTCCTACTGGGGTGGTATTGCCGTGTTACTGGGGTGCTGTTGATGTGTTACTGGGGTATTATTAGTGTGTTACTGGGGTACTATCGATGAACACTGGGTTATTATTAGTATGTTACTGGGATTTTATTGCCGTGTTAGTGGGGTATTATCGATGTGTTACTGGGGTGTTATTGATGTGTTACTGGATGTTATTGCCGTTTTACTGGGATGTTATTGCTGTGTTACTGGGGTATTATCGATGTGTTACTGGGGTGCTGTTGATGTGTTACTGGGCTATTAGTATGTTACTGGGGAGTTATTACCGTGTTACTGGGGTGTTATTGATGTGCTGCTGGGTTGTTGGTGTGCTGCTGGTGTGTTATTGCCGTGTTACTGGCATAGTATGTTAGTGGCATGTTATTGCTGTGTTACTGGGGTATTGTTAGTATGTTACTGGTGTGTTATTGCCGTGTTACTGGCATAGTATGTTAGTGGCGTGTTATTGCTGTGTTACTGGGGTGTTATTGCCATGTTACTGGGCTATTATTAGTATGTTATTGGCCTGTTACCGGCATGTTATTGGGATGTTATTCGTGTGTTACTGGGGAATTGTTAGTGTGTTACTGGGGTGTTGCCCATGTATTACTAGTGTATACATTATTGAGGTGTTACTGGTGTGTTATTGGTGTGCCTGGGAGTGGATGGTGTCATGTATGTAGCACTGCACGGCTTAATTAGTTAATTAATTAATCACAGGTGTGCTGGCAGGGGGTGTGGGGAGGCTGGAGGGGGTCGGGCTCTGCTCCCAGGGAACAGAGACACGATGACAGGATGTAGCTGTGCCAGGGAGGTTCAGGTGGATATTGGGAACATTCTGACCTGGAAAGGGCTGTCCAGCCCTGGCACAGCTGCCCAGGGCAGCGGTGGAGTGCCCATCCCTGGAGGGATTTAAAAGCCATGTGGATGTGGCAATTCGGAACTTGGGTTAGGATGGCCTCGGCAGTGCTGGGGAATGGTTGGACTCATGGTCTTGGAGGGTTTTTCCAACCTAAACAATTTCCTGATTCCATGCTTTGGGCTGTGCGTGTTCCCTTTTTAGAGAGCTGCTTACTCAATCACTGTCGTGTTGTGTGTCCTTACCCCCCTCCAAACCCTGCAATACTGCTTCCAGGAAAGGTGATGGGGCTGGAAGAACACATGGATTAATTTCCTTGGCAATTTGTTACCGTAGTGATGTAGTGAGGGAACCTGAAGTAAACGCTGTGTGCAGAAGTTGGGATAAGTTGGAGCACAAATGTCGCAATTCTCAGGCTCAAAACGAACAGGAGATGCCTAGGACTTCTGGTGGAATATTCTGTAATGAAATAATGATTTTTCCAGCTGCCCAGCAGAGGTTAAAGGGAAGCCTAGGCTGCTTTCTGCTGAGCTCACCCTGCTCAAACGATCTCTTTTTTGCGGCAGTTTGCAACTCGCTGGGTTGCAACACCTCCCCTTGTTCCGTGCTTAAACAGCAGCGTTTGCTTTCTGTAAGAGGATTTCTGGAAGTGCAGGCAGGGACCTTCTATGGCTCACTGGCACTGAGTTGGGAATCTTCTGGGCCAGAAGGGTCTCTGGAAAACAGTAAATCATCCTTATAGGAGTTTTAAACATGATGCTGGAGACTGAGCCTGTGTTTCTGATGTTCCTGAAGAGGTTTTTTCTGTGCCTTTTTTCTGTGTCTTGTATTGGAAAGGAATTCCTCCCTGTGAGGGTGGACAGGCCCTGGCACAGGGTGCCCAGAGCAGCTGTGGCTGCCCCTGGATCCCTGTCCCAAGGCCAGGCTGGACAGGGATTGGAACACCGTGGGATAGTGGAAGGTGTCCCTGCCTATGGCAGGGGGGCCACTGGATGGGCTTTGAGGTCCCTCCCAACCCAAACCCTTCTGTGTTTTTAGGTTCCTTCAGTTAAATCCCCAGAGGGACCTCAGACAGCAGCTCGTGCATCTTGCAGTGTCTTTTGGAAGGTTTGATCTGGGCTGCTTCCAGCTGTGTCATATTGTAAGTTTAGGTAGAAAAAAGCTCTGCAGAGGGTTTGATTTAAAGGGATTTCATTCCTGACTCCTGTAACTGCTGAGGAAGGACGTTCTGTAGCAGTTTAACAGATTTGTGTTACTAACAGGAGTAACACAGGGCTGGTACGGGGCTGCTCAGGGAGAAAAATGCTCCTTGTTAATCTCTTTTAGTTCATTTAACCCATTCTGCTCTAAGCTGGGGCTGGTGTTACTGCAGAGCACAGGGCTCCTGTGTCCTGAGTACTGCGAGGGCAGGCATTTGGGGAGTCAGGACTGTGAACTCGGAGAGTTGAGGACTGAATCTGGGGAGATGAGGGCTGTGAGTCCAGGGAGGTGAGAGCCATGAACTCAGGGAATTGAGGACTGTGGAATCCTACAGTGGCAGCCAGTGTCACCTCACTGCTGCTGCTGAAGTGTCCCCTCAGGGATGTGAGTTCCACCAATATCCGATATTAAAAGAACAGAGATTTGTAGGAATTGCCTAAACCACTTTACAATCCTCAGTTTGGAGCTGTGTTTGTTCTGCTCAGGGAGCTGAGGTGTCTGTGTGTGTGGGCTCTGTACCCTGAGTTTCAGCTGGTCGTGGCAGATGTGTTTTCTGGTACAGCTGCTCCTTTCTGTGGCTCCTGGATGACTGCAGGAGCAGATGGTGTTTTGCTGGTGCTGGACACTCACCTGATTGCTCCAGAGGCTTAGTGGTGTTTGGGATTCCAGGCTGTGCCCTGGTGTTGCTCCATGGGCCTGTGGCAGCCCTGGGCTGGGCAAAGTCTCTGTGCCAGTGGCTCTGGAGGGACAGGAGGGTGCAGTGAATTCCCTGGGCTTAGTTAGCTCACAATGTTATTTAAGACAGGAGCATTTCAGCCTGAAAATGGGCCAAAGTGGAAATTACTCAAATCCAAAACATAAAGGAATAAGCAATTTCTTGGAAGCTTCCTGTGGGAGCCAGCACCTCCTCCTGAAGAGCAGCCGAGGCAGAAACCAGACCCCAAACAAGTTTATGAGAATGGAAGAAAACTAAACCTTGGATAAGTCACTTAAAGTGCTTCTCACAGCAGAGGGAAGGGCAGCCCCAACAGCCAGAGAAGCTGTGGCTGCCCCTGGATCCCTGGAAGTGTCCAATGCCAGGTTGGATGGGGTTTGGAGCACCCTGGGATAGTGGAAAGTGTCCCTGCCATGGGGATGGTCTTGAGGTCCCTTCCAACTGCAGCCATTCCATGGTTCTGTTCCCCTTGCCAGTGCTCCCAGGTGATTGTGTGGAGTCTGTCCTGTGAATAAATCCGTGACTTTATCCTTTCCCCCTCCAATGATGGACTCAGACCTTGTGGGAGGTTTGGAGATGCCCTGATTGGTGCTGGCCAAGCCTGGTTCTGTGGAGCTCAGCCTGCCCAGGTGAGCCCTGCTGGGGTGGTGGTTGGATCTCCCTCCACGGCCTCGTTAATCCAGAAGAGATCCCTAATTCTCACCAGGCAGTGCCAGGGGGATGGCAGGTCTGGATCCAGAAGCTCAGCCACCACTCCTGCCCTGTGGCTGTTCCCAGAGAGGTCTTCTGGGGGATTTGGGATAGGTTTGTGATCTTGCCGGGTCTGTCGAGGCACAGAGCAGAGCAGGTAATAAGTAGAGCCTAAGTGCAAAATGGAAAATGAGATTCTTGGGTTTTGCAGGGTCCAAAGTTGTCCTAAGTCCTTCCTAAGCAGAAAAGAGGCTTATGGATGTGCAGGATGAGCAGGGCAGCTGTCCCAGCTGGGCTCTGACATGTGCTCCATGTGTTAGATCTGGCTCTGGCCGTAGATTAATGTGCTGATGCTTGAGCTGATTACGAGTGTCCCTTTCTGTGGCAGCAGGGATGTTTTTCCAGCTCTGGAGACTTAGGGAATCCCACAATGGTTTGGATTGGAAGGGAGCTTAAAGCTCATCCAGTTTCAACTCCTGACACCTTCTGCTATTGCAGGTGGCTCCAAGCATCTTCCAGCTTGGCCTTGGACACCTCCAGGGATCCAGGGGCAGCCACAGCTTCTCTGGGCAACCTGAGCTTTGCCACCCTCACAGGGCACAGGGGTGATAAAGACCCTCTTTTCTGGAGGGTTTTGTGTGATCATGAGCAGAACCTAAAAGGGGAAATGAGAGAACTTTGTGGTCATGGTGCCCTGGCTGAGTCCTGGTCACGTCCTGGTCCTTGTGCCAGGGGACACTGTGCAGGTCCCTGCAGGTGCCCATGCCCAGCTCCTGATCTCGCCCCCGTTTTGTCCCCAAGCAGGAGAGCAGCCATGGCCATCCTGTTTGCTGTCGTGGCGAGGGGCACCACCATCCTGGCCAAACACGCCTGGTGTGGAGGGAACTTCCTGGAGGTGACCGAGCAGATCCTGGCCAAAATCCCATCCGAGAACAACAAACTGACCTATTCCCATGGCAAGTGAGTAACCCCTCTCCTTGGGTCTGGGGGAACTTGTGGGAGTGCCTGAGGACAGGAAGAAATCGGGTGTGTTTGGGGGTTTTTCTGTGATTCTGCAATTTTTTCCCATCCCAATTCCCATTTGATGGAACATGCCACCAACTCAGTAGCTGCTTCTGTCCCCCAGAACTTAGCAGCATTTGAGTTCAGCTCCAGCAGCAGCACAAGGCAGTTGATACAAAATCAAATTTTCCATTTTTATACAATTCCAAAGTGAGCTGGAGGGTGCCCAGCTGTGGAATCTTTGGAGTTTGGCTTCTGGAAGCTTTTCCTGGATTTTCTGTGGCTCGAACGTGGCTTTAGGTAAAACTGTCACTCTTCTCGGGTTTTCTGTGGATCCTGGGGGCTTTGAGACAAGCTGTGCTCACAGATCACATGGAGTCATTCTGAGCTGCCCCAAATCTAGTCTGCAGGACAGAGGGGTTTTCCCAGGATTTTTCCAGCTCTCTGAACCCTTGGTCAGTGTTGGTAGGACAGGGAGTGGATGCTTCATCACCTCGGACTTCCTGCACATGGGAGGTGGGTGATTCAATGGGAGCAAACTAAAACAACTGTGGAAATCCCAAATTTAGAGGTGTTGGAGCCCATTCCAGCTCTTTTTTTTTTTTTTTGAGCCCATTCCATTTTTTTGGAATTGGCAGCATGGCTGGATCCTCTCTGGTGCCCAAGCTGTTGTGTCAGAGCTGTTCTGAGGATGCAGGAGGTGAGAACTGGGCTGGGCTTCCCACATCCTCGGGAGCACAGCCAGTCCCTGTGGGAGATGTTTCAGAGTACTTGCACTGGAGTCTGACACACCTTGGATGCTGCAGCTCTTGTCTCCTGCTGGAATTTTCAGGATAAATTTTAATATTTTAAGTTACTCCTTTAAGTGAAAGGAAGTAACTTTGCCTTGAGTGCTGTTAAACCAACTGAAAAGTTGAGTTTGAGGAGTGCTGTGGTGCATTTTTAAAAGTAACTGGGCAGAATGTGGGAGCTGTGAAGCTTGATGAGCATGTGGAGTTGTTCCTCCTGTCTGGAGCCTCCCAGGGATCCTCTGCCTTTCCAGGGTCCCAGCCTATCAGCTAAAAAACTCCCTGGATTCTGTCCAAGATAGTTTATCCTGTTCTGAAACAGGAAAAACTTGAGTTACTTTGAACTCCTTAAATTTGTTTAATGTCCTTTTTGTTTTTAAGAAAAACCTCTGTGTCTTCTGTATAGCTCTCCAAGGAAAAGCAGCCCTCTGGCATCAGGAATTCTTGGGTTTCTCTCTCTGCTGTTGGAACCCTTGGACTCCCTGAGGAGTCNCTTGAGTTACTTTGAACTCCTTAAATTTGTTTAATGTCCTTTTTGTTTTTAAGAAAAACCTCTGTGTCTTGAGTTACTTTGAACTCCTTAAATTTGTTTAATGTCCTTTTTGTTTTTAAGAAAAACCTCTGTGTCTTCTGTATAGCTCTCCAAGGAAAAGCAGCCCTCTGGCATCAGGAATTCTTGGGTTTCTCTCTCTGCTGTTGGGACCCTTCTTGGACTCCCTGAGGAGTCTACAGGGTGGTACCAGACAAGTTTCACCTCACTCCTTCCAGGAGAGTTGTGGACGTGCAAGGATTTTTGACCTTTTTTATGGGAGCAGACCTTCAGGGCAGGGATCTGTGCCCCCAGCCTCACTTCCCTGGGCATTTACTGGGACATGTTTATCTGTGCCAGCTCCACAGAATAACTGGGATTTTCTCTTGCCAGCCCCCAAAGGCCCCACAGCAGCAGTGGCTTCTGGAAAATGAAATTCTGGAAATGTGGCAGCTTCCAATAACATTTTGTTTGTTCCTTTCAATTCCCTGCAGTTACCTGTTCCATTACATCTGCCAGGACAGGATCATTTACCTGTGCATCACAGATGATGTGAGTACTGGGGACACAGCTACAGCCCAGGCAGGCCCTGGGAAACTTGGGGATTTTAGTTTCCATAGTGCAGTTATTAGTGAGGTGCCTTTTCTCCCGCTGGAGCTACTGTAACATCTGTTACAGCTTTGAACTCAGCCTGGAGCTCAAATCAGAGTTGTGGGATAGTTTGGGTTGGGAGTGACCTTCGAAATCATCCCATTGGAACCCCATGGGAGGGACCTTGCAGTCCTGTGGGGTGTGAGTTTTGGGGTGAAGGTCTTGGCTTTGCCCAGTTTCTCTCTCAGTGCAGTGGGTTGGTGGTGCAGAGACCGTTCCAGTTGCCAGTGGGATTTGCCTGGTGCCCCTGAATTCTGGAAGTGTTGAAGGAAATCCTCCCCCTCAGTGCGGGAGTGGAGCTGGCACAGCCCTGGCTGTGTCACAGAGGTGGGAGCTGCAGGCTCCTCCAGGCCTGGCAGGGTGTTGTTGCTGACATTCCTGCTCTCTGCTCCCAGGACTTTGAGCGCTCCAGAGCCTTCACGTTCCTGAACGAGATCAAGAAGCGGTTCCAGACCACGTACGGCTCCCGGGCCCAGACTGCGCTGCCCTATGCCATGAACAGCGAGTTCTCCTCCGTGCTGGCTGCACAGCTGGTGAGGCCCCCACGCTTCCCCTGGAGTCCTCCTCGGGTGGGGTTTTTGGGGGGGTTTGAGATGTCCCTTGGATTAAAGACAAGGTGTCCTGGGAATGCTGGCTTTAGGGCTGTCCCCATGATGGCTAAAGAGGCTGCCTGGAGCAGAGGCTGGACAGTGTTGAAAGAATTAAGTGGGTATTTATTAAAAAGGCCTTCAGAGGGTACACCTGGGGCAGTACAAGAGCCCTTGGCTCTGCCCAAGATGGACCAGGGGTCACGAGTTTCACACTTTTATAAGTTTTGGTCCAGTTATGTATTGGGGTTAATTGTCTAGTTACAGCTTCAGGTAGTGAAGTCCCATCCTGCAAGTTTGCTCTCCTCAATTCACCATTGTTTATACTTTTTGGGCCTGAAGCTGCAGCAGTGTCCTTGGTTCTCAGGCTGGAAAAGGATTGTTTTATCTGACTGAACTGTGAGGAGAACTTTATTTGAAGTTCAGAGTCATACTCTAAGGCAGTACAGAATCTGAAAAATATGAAAGCTAAAACTTAAAGCATCACCCACCGTGCGGTGGGGCTGTGCCTGTGGGATGGGAGGCTCTCAGTGCTCTGCTGGGGCTGTTCTCCAGGGAGGGCTTGGTTCTTTTGCTGCTTATCCCATGGAAGGGGCCAGGTTTGGGAGTGTCATAGCTGCAGGAGGAGGGGCCTTGGTGGGGACAGCAAAACTCTCCCCAGTGTAGGAATTCTGGACCAGTCCCAGCTCTACCAGTTATGTGGTGGGTGCAGGGTGAGGGCAGGGCTCTGAGGGAGGATTTTCACCTGCGCTGTTCCTGCCTGAAGTTTGCACTGGAATTCGGTGCTGTGCAGGTGGTTTGGAGCAGGGAGGGTCATGGGAGTTCATTCCAGGAGCTGCTCCTTGGCTTCCACAGCAGGGAAAGAGCAAGGAATAGCAATGCCAGTGCATAATAAATGCGATTAATTTCCTGTGTGTGAGGAAGGAGTTTTTCCTTTCCACCAGGCTTTGATATGTGGGGACTGAAACTACCCAAAGTGCTGACTCATCACTTGATAAGCTATTCAGGGCTGGAATAAGCTGGAATGGCCTTATCAAAAAAGCCAGGCTGTCTTTGGAGCCATGGGGCTGATATTCCTCTAAAATCCCAGCCTTTCCATCTCCCATAGCACAGGAGGAGCTGCCTGCCTGAGCTTTTCCACGCTGCTGGCATCCAGGGGTCAGCTGAGGGGAGTTCAGTGCTGACAGAGCCCTTCCCTCCCCTGATGCCCTGTGATGTGAGGGCTGACATTCCCTGGGTGCAGGAGCAGGGATGTTCTCCCGGAGGTTCCTGTGTGAGGCTGAGGGGGGAGGCAGAGATCCAGCCTCAGCTCAAGTGCAGCACTCAGATGATCCTGGAGAGGGAGGCTGTGCTTCCAGTAAAACCAGTGGCCAGCCTGAAATCTCCTGGGAATCTCCCCCTGAGGAGAAGGTGGAGGAGCTGCTGGATTTGGTGCTGTCATCATGAATTGTGACTGCCCAGGTGGTGGCAGTGTCAGACTCTGCTCCCTGTGCTGTCAGAAATGGAACTCTTAACCAGAAGAAAATCAGGATTTGAGCAGCCACGTGGGTGGTTATGGAGCAGAGCTGTGGTGATGTGAACAGTGACTTAAAATCCCTGCAGGAATAGCAGAGCTCCGTTCCCTGATGCTGACTGGGCCTTGGATTCTGCAAACACTCCTTTAACCTGGCATTGATTCTTGCTGCTCTCAGCCATGCCGAGCTGTGCAGTCACCAAAGGATCCCTGGGATCCCAAAACTGGGGGGAACAGTCTGAGACAAATCCCTGTCACTTGTGAAGGGAATGGAGGGGGAGGAATGACAGGGATGGTGCTCAGGATAACACACCAGAGGGGTTGGCAGCAGCAAAGCTATCAGTGAGGGCTCAACTGTACCCACGAGGTGACAGAGATGCTCCAGGATTGCCCCAGGACATGGCTGCTCCATTGCTTTGGGGAGAGCAGTCAGGCCACTCAAACTGGCCACTTTCAACATCTGGTGTGACATTCCCAAACTGTTGGCTTCTTGAGGCTCCTGTTTTCACTGGATCCTGGTTTTTGAGGCTCCTGTTTTCCCTGCTGTTGTCTGTTCCAGAAATACCACTCGGAGAGCAAGGGCCCAGACCAGGTGGCAGAGACACAAGCCCAGATCGATGAACTCAAAGGGATCATGGTCCGGAATATAGGTACTGCTTCCCTTGGGAAATGCTCTCTGCAACTGCTTTTATTTTGGGTTTGTTGGTTTTGGTTCTGACCATTCAGAATAGAGTGTGAGATCTGGAATTGTCCAGAATTCAGTCCCAAAATGCAGCCTGTGTGATGTGAGGCTGTTCCCTAAGTCCCTGGTTATCCCAGGAGGGCTGGAAGCTGCAGCCAGGAGCTCGTGGCTTGGGCTTGGGTGTTGGGAGCAGCTTTTTGCCCTGGGATTTCACCGTCAGAGCTGGATTTTTGTCTTTCTCCAGACCTTGTGGCACAAAGAGGAGAGAAGCTGGAGCTGCTGATTGATAAAACAGAGAATCTCGTGGATTCGGTGAGTCTGGGGAAACCCTGGAAGTGGGGCAGTTGTTGCTGCTGGGAGCAGGGAGCAGCACCTGGAGACACAGAAGGGACACAGAAGAATTGAGACCTGCAGGGAATCCTTCCCCCTCCTTCAAGCTGTTTCCCAGCTGCATCCCAGTGCCACAGCAAGGGTGACACATCCTTGTCCTCATCTCTTGTGCCCAAGGTGGGGAAAAACCTCTCATTATCTGCAGTGATAGGAGAGATAAAATCACAATTTGAACTTCCCTGGCAGCTTGGGCTGAAGGCAGCTGGATGCAAATAAACTGGAAAATGTGCATCTGTGGAGTTGTTCTGACACCAGCAGGGAAAGTGTGTCTGATTTAAAATTAAAAAAGCTGAGTTGTTGCATCTAAATAATCTTTAAAGACTCTAGAGCTTCTTGGAGTGTTTCTGAGGAAGTGAAGACTAAAAAAACCCCAAATTAATGTAATTATAAAGCACAGTTATCTAGCAAAGTGCTGTGCACTCTGGAAGCTTTTTGTCCTTCCTTTGGGAATCCCTGGCCCTGGCTCAGCATCCTCCTCTGCAGCATCCTGGCTTGGTGCCCAGCTCCTGTGGCATCCAGTCCTCAGGCTGGGAGAGTGCCAGGAGCTCCTGTGTGGGGCTCCAAACATCCCTGCGCTCTCCCAAAGCCCTCCTGCTTTGGAGGGGCAGCAGAGATGCCTGGAGCTTATCCAGCAGGGAACAGTCCTGGAGCTCCCAGGTGTTCAAACCTTCCCCCGTCCTCAGGTGGTGGCAGGGCTGAAAGCTCAGGTAAAGCTTTAGGGAAAGGGACTGGAATTCTTTCAGCAGCTGGGCTGAGCTCATGGAGGACCTGTCCCAGGGAGTGCTGGCTTTTGGAAAGTTTAGGGAAATGAAGGGATGGAATATCCTTCAGTGGGAATGTCCCACAGCCCAGGAGGGAGCGTCCCTGGAGATCCAAGACTGGCATTACCCACCTTGGGAACGTGCTCCAAGGCAGAACTGCAGCTCCCAGGGATGTGGTTCCTGCCTGCTGCAGCCTCATGGAGGGTGATTTGTAGGAAAAGCTGGCACTACCCAGTGGAATGAGCTGTTGAAGTGGCTGCTTCCAGGGGCAGGTATGGGGAATGGCTGCATTGACCCAGCCTGGGGCTGTTTGGGGTCATTTGGTGCCCAAACCCTATTTTGAATGTGTGGAATTGCAGGGTACAGAGAGGACACCTGGGATGGGACAACCACAAGCTTTCCATAACAGGTTACCCCGAGAAGCTGTGGCTGCCCCTGGATCCCTGGTCGTGCCCAAGGCCAGGCTGGACAGGGCTTAGAACAGCCTGGGATAGTGGAAGGGGTCCCTGCCATGGCACTGGATGAGCTTTAGGTCCCTTCCAATCCAATCCATCCTGGGATTTTCTGTGTTTTCTCTTGCAGTCAGTCACTTTCAAAACCACCAGCAGGAACCTTGCCCGAGCCATGTGTATGAAGAACCTCAAGCTCACCATCGTCATCATCATCGTGTCTATTGTAAGTGTGGAGCCTGGAGCTGCTGTGCCAGGCTGAAACCCTGGAAACACCAAACCCTTGTGACTCTCCTGGCATCTGTGTGTGCCCAGCTCTGCCTAGGAGGGCAGAACCAGGGCAAGGAGTCTCCTGAGGAGAGGGTGAAGGGCCTGGACAGTCAGTGCTGCAGGGAGTGGCTCAGAAGAGGAGGCTCAGGGGCGACCTTCTGGCTCTACAAGCAGCTGGAAGGAGGTTGTGATGAGGTGGGGATTGGCCTCTTCTCCCAGGCAAGTGGGGAAATGGGCTCAGGATGCATCGGGGGTGTCAGGTTGGATTAAGAAAACTTCCTTCCCTGATGGAAGAGATGAAGCCCAGGGCAGTGCTGGGGTCACTATGGAGATGTTCAGAAAATGAGTGGATGTGGCACTTTGTGACATGATTTAGTGGACAGGGGGGATTTGATGTACGTGATGATCATGGAGATCTTTGCCAACCTTTGTGACACTCTGAGAGGAGATGGAAGTACCGTGTCAAGGAGCTGCCCCTGCTTGCCCCGGGAGCAGCTGAGGTGTCCTGCTTGAGCTGGGGTGGCTTTTTAGCCCTCAGTCCTTCCCAGTGGGATCTCGTTCTGTGACTCTGAAATGGCTTTTTTTGATGTGACAGTTCTCCTCCAGCTGTAAGGACTGTGGATGGAGCAACTGCAGGGTCAGGGTCCCTGCTTTGAAGCGCTTTGTCACCTCCATTGGACAGTTCTCAGCTGCAGGAATGTGGAGGGACAGGAGGGTGTTAGACAGGTTCTTCAGGGCTTTGACCATCTGGGGTTTGCAGGTGTGTGCTGTGGCAGTCAATGAATGCAGAGAATCCCTGATTCCCTGTGGCATTCCCATTTTCCCTCCTCAGGTGATCCTGTACATCATCCTGTCAGCCGTGTGTGGCGGGCTGGCCTGGCCCAGCTGTGTGCAGAAGTAACTGGAGCTGCTCACCAGGAGATGAGGCAGAGTGTGAAGAAGGAACCTCCAGAGTGACTCCCACCTGTCACCACTGCCACCTTCCATCTCCCATCCCTCCAGGACTTCAGACTTTTTGCCTTACCACCCAGACAGACCCAGCTGGTCGCTGCTCCTGCAGCTGTGACCTCAAGAGTGGGCTGGGTTAATTACTTGAAAGGATTTTTGTGTTCCTTTTGCTGTCCCAATGCCACCCCTCCAGAGGGTTCTGTGCATGCTGGCCCCGTGTCTGTGTGGCTTCCCCTGGGTGGGGACAGGAGTGGCTGCAGCTGTCCCACCTGGGATGGAGCTGTCCCACAGAGGAGGTTCAGGGTGGGCTGAGCCAAACTAATGGGGACAGGTGGGTTTGGGTTCCCAGAGCACCTCTCCTGCACATCTGGCCACATCTGGTGGCTCCCAGTGCTGCACTGCAGGGAGGTCACGGTGTCACCCTGGTAGGAACAAATGGGGTCTGGGCTTTGTGCACCCTCAGGTGGAGGTGATGCTGCTGGAGACACCTCCCTGTTCCTGCAGTGATCCTGCAGGCAGGAGGAGGGTGTGGGGTCACTTCGGCGTGTGCAATGGCTGCCTCTTCATCCTCACTTCTTCCTCATCTCCCCCAGGCTGGTGGCTGAACAGACACAGCAAAGGGGACGGTTGCACACGGTTCAGGATTTGCTTTCTCACTGATGATTTCTCCTGCTCTTCTTTGGAGGGTGGACTGCAATGAATACAATTCTGGCACTGACCGTGGTGAATTTGGGGCCAATCTGGCTTGCTAAGGTGTCAGGGAGCTGCTGCTTGTACTTCTGGAAGGTGTGCACTGGAACTGGAGGACAGAAGGGGTGGAGTTGGTGGCTGGTGACTTTCTCCAAGGTCTGAGGGAGAAAGGCTCTGCCAGAGGATGAACATTCTCCTCTGGGAGGATTTCAAACCAAACCCAAGGCTGGTAACCAAATGCAGGCTCAGGGGCGCTGTTTCTGTGCCAGCTGCACATCTCCATCCCAAGGCAGGCCTGGCTGAGGAGCTGGAGCTGCTGAGGCCTGAGCAAGGGCTGGGGGCACTTCTGTCCTGGAGCTGATGGGCTCCTTTCCCAGGGCAAAAATGCAAACACCCTTCATGGGGGAAGGAATCTGCATTTGGCCCAAGGAAGTCGAGGGATGGTAGGGGAAGCTTCTTTTGGGGCCTGAGCTGGAGCACAAAGTTGGTGCCATGAGGTCTTGGAGACACTGGCGGGGTGGGGACGTGGCTCTGCTGCTCCATCCCGTGTGGCACTAACCATGGAGCTTCCCTGCAGGGCCCAGAGTTCTCCTAGAAACAGTAGCTCCTTTGGATTTGTCTTCTGCTGAGCTGAAGTTTGACCAAGGGTGACTGGATCTTTGTATCCACACAGTGCTAGTGGCCACTGGCACCTGCTTCTCTTTCTGTTCTGAATGTAAAGCTTGGAGCCCCCTCCCAGCAGCTCCTGCTCCTGCAGCCCCAGGTCCAGCTGTGCATGTTTTAGGGATTGTGCTGTTACCCTGTTCATTTGGATGATTTCTTGTCTTATGTACAAATAATTTTTAAAGAAAATCTTTCCTTTCCTTCTCAAGGATGCACTGAGGCATTAGTGTAAAAAACCATTACCTTGATTTCAATTAAATTCCTGTACAGAAAGCAGAATTCTGTAGTTTTGTGGAAAACCTACCTTGGGAATGCTCCATGCTGATGCTTTGGAAGCAGGCTCATGCTTTGGGATGAGGGAGCTGGATTTCTTCTTGGACTTGGAGAAACTGCTGGAGTTGCTGATTGTTACCTCAGTTTGAGGCAAAGCTGCCTTTTAATGGTATCAGCCAGGGCTTGGGATGATAGAGAGTATTGGGAACTGAAGGGAGATCACTCGGTGTGAGAACAGCTAAGAAAAATGAAAGGATAAAATTAAATTAACAGCTCCCAAGTGCGATGGTTCTGACAGAGCTGTGCTGTTCCCTCCTGAAGCAGGGCAGCCTCTCCCAAGTGCCTGTCAGCATCAGGTTTGTACTGGAAACGCCTGAGAATCCCAGCAGAATCCAACCTCAGCCCCTTCATGCTGCTCTGCTCAGCCTGGAACTGCATCCCAGTGTCTGCATTTCTACAGCCAGCCAGGCTGGAAAAAATTGAAACAATCACACCTGCCTGGGATGTAGCCTTCAATCTGACTCTTATGGGAAGTTTCTGTTCTTTACCTACGGTTAAATGTCCATGAAAGCAGAGAAATCACAGATGTTGCTGCTCTTTTACTTTTCAGTGCTCTGGGAAGATCAGTGTGAGCAGGGTCCAGCTGTGCCAGCAGGGAAAGGTCTCAGAAAAGAATGTTCTGCATGAAAGGAGAGAATCAACAGGGCAGTGCTTGGACCCCACTGAGCTTTATCAAGGTGGGAGAAGCCTCTCTAAACTCAATTTTGTCACCCTGGGGAGGGGAGAGGGTGACAGCCAGGGATGGAGCAGCAGCTCCAGCTGAGCCTCCTGGGCCCCTTCTCTGCCCTGTGAGTGCAGCTGGTGCCAGCCCTGGCCTGGGAGGGGCTGAGTGGTGGCACAGGAACACTCCTGGGCCCCTCCCGGCACTGTGGGCCCAACTGTCTCTTCCTCTTTCCCTGGGTCACAAGGGGAGCTGCAGTGCAGGAACCTCCCCTGTGCTGCTTCCGGCCTTTGGTTCTGCTCAGGCCACGTGAGGATGTTTCAGAAATGGCACACGCTGAGTGCTGTGCATTTTTGACTTACTAACACCCACCTTGTCCTTCTGATCTCTGAGGAATTACAGGTAAGTCTCACTCCTTGCATCCTACCAGACTTTACTGGACGCCTGTTTATTCCTGCAGAGCTCTTTTCTGTCAGGAGAAGCTTCGTTCGTGGCACAAAACTCACCGTTGGAATAAAGCAGATCTATTTCAGCACCATAACATTTTATTAAACTACACTATCAAAGTCACATTGATGGCAGGGAGAACATTGCTATCAGTGCATATTTCCTGGACTAAGACTGTATTTGTAGCATCCAGCACTTGCTGAAGAAAAGGACACTGGAACAGAATCCTTAAGAGACAGTAGAAAACTTCTACAAAAGTCAGGGCAGTTGGGAACCAGCTGAGAGCTTCAACACTTCAAGACAAAGCTGTGAGGGAAGGTGATTTTTAAAAAGTTTACTCTTAAGTGGTGTTGAACTTGCTCAGCTGAGGTAAGAAGGTGCTGGTGCCCAGCAGTTTTTAAGTGGCATCCCCCCTGTCCCTGCCTGTTCACACCCCACACAAATATTGTGTACTGTTCCTTGTGACCTGTGCTGACACCTGGATACAACAGCTCAGAGTGTTCTACAGTTATAAAAACCTGCTGCAACTCTAGACCAAACAATAAAAAGTAGCAGAAATACATTCTATTACAGAAGTAAAAAAAAAAAAACCCAAACCAAACCCAGTTGAATTCCAGACAAATATTAGAGTACATCAGGTTGGGCTTAAAAATTTTCAAATCTAACACCTATGTCACTATTTCTACTCTCCACGAGCTCTGCCACAGCACCAGCTCAGAGCTGCTTCTGGCACAGAGAGGACACCCCCAGCTCTGCAGCACCCTGGGAGGGGATGGTGGCAGACCTTTCCCAGGGCAGCAGCTGGGGTGTGGATGAAATAAGGCTTTTCCAGTCTTCCTGGGAAGACTAAGGTTTCAGTGAAGGGTGGGAGCTGTGTGTCCCAGCCCTGGCAGAGCAGAGGGAGGTGGGTGGTGTGGAGAGCACAGGAATGAGGGATATGTACAGCAGTAGGCAGGGACAGGGGCTCAGGGCCTTTCCCAGTGAGGTCATGCCCAGCCAGCTGGGATCTGCTCCACGGATGTGTTCTGGGGTGTCAGTAGCACCCATCCTTCCAGGAGTCGTCCTCGGGGGCCTGGGGAGTCTGTGCTGCCTGGAGGAACCTGGGGGGGACAAAACAACACGTCAGGGACAGCTCCAGGAAAAGCCCTGTAGTGCACACAGGTTTGGGTTACCAACATCTCCCTGCCATGGGTGAAGTGCTGCTGTCACACTCTGAGCACCAGCAATGCCAATTTGAGGCACTTTAAGGAAATTCAGTGGCTGTTACTGGATGCTTAAGCACTGATATCTGCCAAATTAACACCATTGTGGCTTCAGCCCAAGACTGAGTCCAAGAGAAATATTTTTCCATGCAAACATAACTGAACACATAAAAATCATCAGGTATGTAAAGTACTGATATATTAGGAAATTGAAAATTCCCTTTCTCATGTTTTTAAAGTAAGTGGATACATTTCAATGTAAGGCTCCAATGAGACATTAAAGATCAACGAGCACTGTTTGCTTGTTAGTCTGATATCAGTCATCCCATAATGACAAGTCTGAATCAATTTAATTTCCCCCAATCATGGAAGTCTGAATTTTTGCACAATAGCTATTAAAAAAACCAGCAGCAACAAGAACAAAAATTTTAAGTGTCGGGACACCACTCCCTATGCTCTGCTTTCACCTCGTTGCATGAAGTTACTACAATGCCAAAGAAGTTTGAAGCCCCACTCACCTCCTGGAAGGTGGCGTTGGTTTTCCCTTGGGCACGGCCACCCCTCCCACAGCTGGCCGTGCTTTCAGGGCAGAGGCTTTGGCCACAGTGACCATGGCGGTGGTTCTGGAAGTGCAACTGCTGCTGGGAGAGCTCGTGTGGAGCTGTGGCTTGCGAACTGAGGGGACAGGAGCCGTGTAGCTGCAGGGCTTCCCCACCTGCCTGCTGGGCAGCAGGGAGTTGGCTCCCGAGGCCGCCTTCCCGGGCTGGCGCCCCGTGAGCGGGGACTGCACGGCCCCCGAGGAATACCTGAGCTTGCTGGGAGTCAGACCTGCAGGGGACACAACAGCACCTCTGAGGGCTGGCTAAAAGAGCAGGGAATGGAGGTGTGTACAAGGGGTGACACTGACCTGCTGACCGCTGCTGCGTCCTTGGGATGCGGCTGCTGGGCACCTGCAGGTCGGACTCCAGGCTGCGGCTGCTCCGCACGGCCTCAAGCGCGCGCAGGCTGCTGCGGGCCAGGTTGGGCATGCTGTGCCTCAGCTCCTCTGAAAACAAACACAGCCTCAGGCCCCTGCTGCTGCTTTAAGACTCTCTGGAAAAACCCATCCACTTAAAAGCAGAGCAGCCTGTACCTAGTTCTTAGCTTCCAGTACATGGCAGCGATTTTGAAATCACAGGATATACAGCTTGGAAGAGACCTTCAAGATCATCCCATCAACCCAGCACCACCATGGTCACCCCTAAGCCACACCCCCAAGTGCCACATTCACAGATGCTGACTCCACCACCTCCCTGGGCAACTCATTCCAAGGCTTGACCACTTCTGTAGGGAAACAATTGTTTTTAACACCTAACCTGGACCTCACCTGGTGCAACCTGAGGCATTTCCTCTTGTCCTTTCACTTGGGGCATGGCAGAAGAGACCAACCCCCACCTGGCTGCATCCTCCTATCAGGAGTTGTAGAGCGCAGTAAGGTCTCCTGTGAGCCTGCTCTTCTCCAGACTGAACAACTGGAGCTCCCTCAGCCACTCCTGGTGCTCTACCCCCATTCCCTTCTCTGGCCACACTCCAGCCCCTCAATGTCCTGTTTGTAGTGAGGGGCTCAAAACTGGACACAGCACTCGAGGTGTGCCCCACCAGGGGGACAATCCCTGCCTTGGTCCTGTGGCCACCCTATTCTCGACCCAACCCGTGCCCCTTGGGCATGCCCCCCTGGGCACACGCTAGCTCCCACCCAGCACCACCAGCTCCCTTCCTGCCCAGCAGCCTGGAGAGCTGGCGTGCTCTGCAGGCGGATCCGTGTGCGGCAGAACCCCGTTCCCGGGCTCAGCCCGCCCCTCACCTTCGCTGTTGGCGTACTTGAGGCGCTCCTGCATGGGGCTCTGCACCGCCCTGCGCGGGGCACGCAGCCGCGACGCCGCGGCCCTGCCCAGCTCTGCGCCCGAGGAGGGCGACTGGCAGCGCGGGGAGCTCAGCGGGGAGGGCGAGTAGCGGTGGGCGCTGCGCAAGGACAGCGAGCAGTCGCAGTCGTCCTCGTCCTCCAGGCTGTAGGTGTCGAATTCCTGGTCGCTGTAGGTGCCGCGGCGCAGCGAGTGCAGGGAGGCGCTGGAGCTGCGCCGGGACACGGAGGCGGAGCTGGAGGCGCAGTCCTGCCGCAGGCCTGGGGACACGGGGGACACGGGCAGCGCCAATTCCAACACATCCCAAATTCTAAAGGAATGCTTTGGTAGTGATTTGTTTCACACTGGAAGGAGAGTCAGGTTAACACACCTGTCCTCCCTGGAATCCATCAGCTGCAGCACCATCGCCTGCATCAGCACTGGTTAATTACAGCACTGGTTATTTTACAGCACAATTGACATTCAGGGGACCTGCAGTGCTCTCCAATCCCATCTGAGACGGTGGACATTGCCATCAAGCTCCAGCAGGTTAAGCAGGTATAGGAGTCTAATTTACAGGTATGGGTGTCTCACAGGTTAAATCTTTTAGTTTAATTCATTCTGCACCCACCAGCATTTCAAAGGTGGAAACAAAGATTTAAAGTCTGCCTCCCATGAAAAGCACCTGGGTTATTTACAGCTCCTCACCAGCCTATGCCTTTATTGAAGTTTTCCTGCCTGACAATATATAAGCAACTTAAAAAAAAAACCCAACAAAACCAAACCAAAGAAAAACCCCCCAAACAAACAAACAAACACACAAAACTTACTCTCTTCCTGCAGCCGTGCCATGACCTGGACATCAGTGAGGTCCTGCAGTTTGTAGCCCATGGAGATGGAGTCGTCCGAGGTGCTCAGCTCACTGTCCACCGAGGACTGGGAGCTCAGGGCCGAGTGCATGCTCAGGTACCCTGGGGGAGAGGGACACAAACCCAGTCAGACACTGACAAACCCCCCAGGAGCTGCAGGGATCTATCCAAGGAATTCAGCAGTGCAGCTGGGATCTTCAGGTGCAGCTGTGAGAAATCAGAATTTAGAAATTCCAATGGTCAGTTTTTAACCTGCAGTTTTCAGGTGCTTTTCAAACAAGGAATGGGAGGCTGACTGGCAGGAAGCAGCTTGGTCACTGCCCATGTAAGAAATTCATTTTACACCTGAACTTCACACCTGTGCTTTCCATGTCAGCAGTTACGTCTCTTCCAAGCTAGTTGAAGAAATAATGTTGGGAACCTGCTGCTTTTTCCTGCCTGGCTGGGTTTGATCACAGCTTGAAAGGGCTGCTCAGTTTTGCTGGGAAATGGTTTATTTTACCATCACTGTTGAGTATTCAGGAGGTGCCCTGCCTTCAAATCTTCTCAGAACACGGCAGGAAAACTGTGAGCTTCAGGATGCTTAAATAATATAGTGACAGAAGTGTGGCTGTGCCTTAAATGTTCATCTAGGTGTATGCTGCACAGATACACATTCCAAGTCAAGATATTCCACATTAAAATCCCATTTCTTTCCTCCTGGTGTCAGGAAAAGACTATAAGAGTTCAAATAAATCCATCCTGAGCAGGGCTTGCACCTGTAGGATGTGGTGTAATGAACAACCACAGGTTTCCTGCTGTAATTAACAGCACCTTCAATACTGATTAAAAATCCAGCTGGACCTTGAGACCAGCTTTCTAAAAGGCAGAACTCCCAATCCAACTTTGTTTAGTTTGGCTGTCGCATTTCAAATTGCAGGTCTAGTTAAAAATAGCCAAGGAAGGGAAAAACTGCTCCTTCTTCCACCAGTAAAGCTGAGCTGATGATGGTTTTCAAACAGAAACCACATCTGGGCTTTGTCAAAGGGGTTGGTTTAGTTTTCAAGGGAAGTCACTGTTATAAACATTTTCCATTTGAAGGGTAGGAAAACTGTTTTTCCTTGGAAATAAAATAAGATTTGAGTCAGTCAGGTTGACAGGAAACTTTAAACTCATGCTAGCACTTGCACAATGCACATGGAAGAGGCACCTGAGATGAAGTGAACCCATCATGCTCTGAAAGGACAGAGCCTGTCCTGGCCCTGCCCTTCCACCCAGCACATCTGCACACTGAACCTTCCAGAAGCCAGAGACACTCTGGTTTTACTCATCAGGAGCTGTTTCTGGGTGAAAAGGTGCTCAGACACCTGGGTTGCCCCCCAACCTCCTATGAAAAACAAGAAAGTGCCTTGGAGATGTTTCCTTGTGGAGCTCAGCTGGCAAAAATCCTCAGTCCTACATGCATCCTTTTGTTTGCAAAACAGAGATACGCGTTAATTTCTATTTATAGCAGAAAATCAGACCTCAAAAACAAACCTGCACCTGTGAAAACAGCCACAGGCAACCCTTTTTCTTTTTTTAGAGGGGAAAAAAAGTTCATTTAACATCAAGTTTGAAGGCAGAGACTGTTAAAACATGCTTTGTGTTTTGAAACATGCAAAGTAGGGTTTAGCAATTTCCACACTAAACAAACAAATAAAGAAGAGTCCTTTGATAAAAGAGCCAAGAGGCAAAGCCTTTGTGCTCGGCATAGCAGGAACTGCACCAAGGGTAACAAATGGAGCTCCTGGAAGGGTGTTCCTGGCTCCTCAGGCACAGGGAGGCTGCAGGCCAAAGCATTTTGGAGGAGCTTCATTATCAGGCCGTAACACGAGTTGTGGCTGAGCTGCCTCTGAGGTAGAGGAATCTTCCTCCACACACAATCAAGGCTGAAGGAAATTTTTTGATATTTTGTTTTAGCTGCCCACTCAGGCAATTGAAAGCTTTACCCTGGAGAATTTGGCAACCTTCTGTTCCCTGCATTAATCAATATTCCCAAGAGAAACCTTCCCCAGAAAACTGAATTCAACTTTATAAAGATCATATCTACAGTCTACAACATCATTCAAGAGCAATATATTTTTGCCCCAACAGCTGTTTTCTATTTTAAGCCACTTAAAATTAGTACAATTTATAAATATATATAGAGAGAGAAGAAGAGAAACCCAAACCAAGAAATAACTACAGGACATTTAGAATGCAAGGAGGTTTTCTCCCACACAAATGAAGCCTGGGTGAGGAAGGGAGCAAGTGAAAAGGGGAAAACACCATGAGCGGCCATGAGAACTTTTCCCTGTGCCAATCCCTAACCCTCCTTGCATTTTAAAGAGCCCAGTGCTGCAGTGCCATGCCATACCTGAGCTGCCACAGGTTAGTAGTGCTTTGTTAGTCGATTTGAGGTGCCCAGGAGAGTTTAGTGCATTGCTACAGGAGCCTGCCTCGGAATTCAGGTTATGTGCGCTGGGAGATGCCAGGGGGCTGCAATACAGGTTTTTCCATCTACTGGCTAGAAGGAAAAATACAAAAAAGCCACAAAGGTTAGCAAATTATTTTGGAAACAGAGAGCAAGATCAAGAACAAGATACAGAGGTATCAAACAGGATTAAATTATGCAGCAGAGGTACTGGGTGGTACCAGTGCCACAGTGCAGGGAGCACAGCAGTGCCCAGTCCCTACTCGTGCCCTTTAACTGGTTTGTCCCTTCTGAAGGATTCCAAGAGTAACTCCTGACAAGCTTGGCTTTAAAGAAGACATACATTTCACAAAGTTCCAGTACTGGGCTTCCCAGATGACTATTTCTCTCAATACCTGCCACTTCTACACCCCTTCATTTTAGAGAACTCACTAAACTTATGTTACATGTGTGTTATTCTAAATTTTTATGATGAAACCAAGACAGTATTAAACCACAGAAACTATGCAAATCCAATATAAAACCAACTCTTGAATTAAATGTGTTCCGCTCACACACTCCCGTGTTCATAAACGAACCAAAATAAGGCAGGTGGAAAAACCAAGTGCCCCCATCCTTACTGGAGGAGGAAATAAGCAGCTATGACACTGAGGAAATTACTCACACCATGATCTGGAGATACTCAAGGGGCTGCTGAACTGCCCACAGAACTCAGTTCTACCTACCGTGAGAATATCAGCTAAGAAAATAATGAAGATTCACTGTACTTTCTTTTTTTATTTCTCCCACAAACATTACCAGGTCAGTCTAAGTACAACTGAAGCCTGATACATTTCAGAGAGAAAAGAGGTAATCAAATGGATTTCATTCAAATTTCTAAGCACAGATGATTTATGAAAGCAAATGAAGTTTGTTCTCAAGGTCTATTCAGTTATCTCCAATCAGGAATGCCAAGGTTAAATTCAGGAGAAGCCTGAAATCTCAAGCAGTTCCAAACTGCTGGAATGAAAACTAAAAAATCCCAGACCAAGCCCCAAAGCAGTGACCTCAGACTCCAAACCACAGGGCTCAAATTGCTAGTTCAACTGAAATCAAAATTCTTGCATTCCCATGGAGACAAACACAGGCACCACAAACCCTCAGACACCAACATGGGGACCCAGCTGGGGTTGGATTCCAGCAGCTCAGGGGTATCCCAGAGCTTCCAAACATTGATTCTCTTAGAAATGTCACTTTTTCAAACACAGCTTTTCTGTCTGGAGGTTCCTGAGTCCAGCTGGACAGAGGAGACTGCAGCACATCTCTGCAATAAACCTGCAGCTGCAGCAAGTCCCAACCAGGAGAGCTGGATGAGAGGGAATCTGGAGAAGGTAAAAAATAACTACTGATTCCTCTCCAACCCCTCAGTGTCCAGCCCATTTCACACAAACCTGGGGGCCATTTGAACTGACACAGGCAGGATCTGCACCAGGTGCACTGCAGGACAGAGGTAGGAGCAGAATAAACTCATTTTTGTCCTGTGAATTGCATCTGTTCTGATGAGACCTCTCCCACCACTGAAAGCCCAGCTGGAAAAGCAAAGCCCCAAAGCCAGGCTCCAGAACACTGCCTGTGAACAGAGATGTCCCCACTGCACACAACATTCCAGGTTTTCACTTCAGGCAGATGAAATCAGGGATTTCCCCTCAAGATTAACACAGCCCAGAACCACCAGGAAGTGCTTTTAGGGGATGACAAACTGGAGGAAAAACCTGATTTCCAAGCAACACCATTTCTCCAAATTTAATATTTCATTATTGTAAGCTTTGAGCAGCAGACAACTTTTTCACCCAGGTAAGAGCAGCTGGGAAGATCCAGTGGGATATCCAGAGGAGGAATAATCACCACCAGGAACACTCAGCACCAGGAGTTCTTCTCCAGAAAGAAGCTGCAAGAAGAGTTTTCCATGGTTCTCTCTCCACTCCCCAGCAGCGCACTTTTTCCTCCACACATTTCTTAGGTTTAAAAATGTTTAAATATTGACAAAACTTAAAAATTCGAGAGCCTGACAACACTAAGCTCGATTTTTCTGCTTAGAATGAGATTTGCAAGGGACCCCAGAGCAGCAGAGGCTCTGCAGCTGCCCTACCTTGGTCCAGCCTGTTGATGAGGGTTCTGCAGGCAGCCTCAATCTCAGGGCTGGGATTGTCCAGCACCTGCCGGCACCATTTCAGAGGAGAGGCTGTTTTCTCATCCATGGATTTCCTTGGAGACACATAGAGCCTTTGCAAGGATTCAAAGGAGACAGGAAGAAATGCTAGTTAATTCAAAGCATACAGCTACCAAAATGGCATTTGCTAGAGTGTAGCCATCAGGAACCAACAGTTACTCAAATTAAAAAATTCAAATGCAATTTAAGTCACATATTATGACTAAGAAATAAAATTTACTGCCACAACAGGAAAATTCAATGGCTTCACAGAGAAACCCATAGGCTCTGCAAGGCAAGGTGCTAGCCTGGGCTGTTGCAACACTGCTGGAAATGAAGTTGTTGGAATACTCACCTGTCTCTCCCTCCACTCCCCTCTTCCAAAAAACCCCACCCTCAGAGACAGTGAGGGTGTGAGATGCTCCTAACTCAAGCTGCAGGGCGATCTCCTTCCAGGAGTTGCAGTTTTTGTTTAAAACCCTCTGGATATCCCACCTGTTCAGCACTGCAAGCACAGCTGTGTCCTCACAGCAGCTCTGAGACACCCAAAGGTGCATTCCCATATTCCAGGGATAAACCCCTTCATTGGAGGATTCAGACATTCCCAGAGAGGCAGGAAGCATGGGTGTGCCTTATCTTCCCTGTAATATCAGATAAACTCTCCTCCAGCCTGAGTGTCTGTCACATCTCTGACACCTCCATAGCTTTACATGGACATCCAGGATTAGCCTTATGGATAGACAGATTTAATCATCTTAAACGGCTGGATTATTTACAAGGGATTGGGTGTAAAGCAGCATCTTCACCAGATTTCCCAAGCAGAACATTGCTCTGAAGAAAGGTCAAAGCTGGAAGAGCCTTTGCTATAAAAGCAACTCAAATATTTTATTTACACATCCCACATTTGTATTTTTAAAACCAAAAAGAAGTTCCCTATTTTTTTATGTTTTTGCTGTTCAGCAACACATTAAAAACCTGTAAGGGGAAAGAAAAATCAGTCCTTTGTACATCCAAAAATGAAACCGTTTTTAATTCTTGCACATCACTTGGAGAACACCCTGGTGCAAAAGGCAGTGAGACTTCGACCTAGATCTGGAACCTGATGCTCTTTAAGGTCCCTCTCAGCCCAGATCCTTCTGGGATTCTGTCATTTGTAGACATCAGGTTTGGATCTCAGGTTCCCCCTCTCCTAAGGCTCTGATGAGCTGCTGGCACACCCTTCAGCTGCTTCCTCTGCACCAGGAAATCCCCAGCAGCAGCTCCAGGAGCTCCTGGGCAAACCGGGAGCTCCTCCATGCACACAATCACACAACTGCTGCTTTCCCACCAGCACCTTCCTCTCCCGGTGCTCCCAGGTGACAAAGAACCCTCCTGGTCACCAGCAAACCACCTACAGCCACACCTAAGCATTTATGGTGTTCCCAAAGCTGGTCTCACTGATATATCCGGAGGATTTCACCTTCATCAGGCCAAAATCCAGTATTTAAGCATAAAGTGACCATGAAGGTGGAGTTAAGATTTCAAGAGATGTCTGTCTGTGCTTCAGTTGTCTCGTCCTCTCTCTCCCAACTTTTGCCACTCCTACAGCAAGGAGCCTTTCTGCTCCAGTTACTCATTCTCTCACAGCCAGCTCAGATCCAACCCATAAAATACTGATTTCCACAACAAAACTGATGTAAATCAACAGGAATGTCAGTCATTATCCCACTCACTCCTGAAAACCTAGGTTTAAAATACAAAGAAACACTGTGTGACTCTCAGCTGCCAGGTGTCCTGGCTGTAACACCAACACCTGGCCAAGACAGAACATAACCAGCTGGGATATTTAAAATACTGTACAGGTCTGTACCTACTGCCCTGGCTCCTGTCCTGAATCCAGGCAGGGATAACATGGAATGCAGAGAGCAACACTCCCCACACTTGTGGGCCATGAATGGAGCATCTCTGCACACAGCAGCTCTCAAAATACTGTTTGTTACCTGGAGAAGGACATGATTCCCTATTTTCTGCCTCCTGACACACCACTCCTGACTTCCCAGGCCTCTGGCCAGAGCCATCTTTTTCAGGGAATAGACTCAGCTTCTTTAGTCACAACTCACAGAGAAGCTTTTCCCCACACAAATCCACATGCAAATAAAAAAATCCAAAGGCTAATTTGTTATTGACAAAATAAATGCTGAGGCATGAATGCAAATATTCATGACTCTCTGAAGGTACCTCTCCACACAGACCTCCCAGCAAATCTTGCTGCATTTCTGCATGGATAAATGAGCATTACAAGCACTCAAATTCAATCAAACACAAGAAACGAAGTGCTCCCTCTCCCTGGATTTATTGTACAGTTCAGACCACAAAAGGAGCAGTAAAACCATCACACAAAAAAGAGGCCAACAGCCTCCTCAGGGCAGGTCAGGCTGCTCTGCACATATTCCAGGTTAAAGGAGAGAATCCTGCCCTGCTCCAGCAGTTGTTTGCCCAGCTCTCTCCACGCTCCTGACCCTGTTTCCACTCAGGATCATCCCAGCTGAGGATGGCAACCCTGGTTTGCTTGGTAGAGCCATTCCCACATGGAGCAGAGCTGTGGAGTCCTCTGGACCCTGCCAGATGACTCAGATTTTTTTCTGCTGATAAGTCCATTGGCAAGAGAAGCTCTCACAATTTCCCCAAACCCAATTAAGTGAACACAGCTCAATTCTTCAGAGCACTGACAGGCAACTTACTAAAAAAAATAAAAGAACTCTGGTTTGATTTCACAGCACTAGGGTTCCCATTTTCCTTCTGCAGGAGCTTTGGGAAGGGCTCAGCACCCTGACTTCTCCAGAGGTGCTGGCACAGCACGAAACTGAAAACACCAGCTCCTCAAATATGTGAATATGAATATTTCTCTGGACATTTTAAGAACCAGAAATCACCTTTTCCAAGGCTCAGGGAAGTCCAGTGACCAGTGGCACCCACCAGAGGCTGACTTAATCCAGGCTCACATCTAGGGAGCTGAAACAGCCTTACCTTGGAAAAAGGGGGGTGTGAAAAGCTAAAAACTCTTGGCTTTGTTTAAAAACACTCAGAATTTTTCTTTCTGATACTTTCAGCCTCCGAGGCTGTTTGATTTGCCAAGTTAACTGAATCCCAGAAGCACTGGAAAAGCAGGAGCCACCCCAGAGTCAGGCAGAGCTGAACAAAGCCCTGCTCAGGAACAAGCCTTACCCTGCAGTTTGTTCCTCCAGCTCAGCAGTTTGGGTGTTCTCTCTAAATGTCTCTGAATGTTTTCTTTTGTCAAACTGCAAATTAAAATCAGTTATTTAGATACTTACAAGGCTTCATACAAAATGCACAAAGTAAACATTTGGGCAAATATTCCCAGTTTGATGTATTGGGGGTTTGTTGTATGAATTATTAAATATGAATGAGATTTTCTTCAGCTTCTGAGAGGAAACCCTTCGATAATAAAGTATCTTTATTTTCTGCTTACTAATGTTTGTGTTTACCCTGTAAAACAGAGCACTTTGTGACAAACATCCCTGCTAAGGACCAGTGCCACCAGGATTTTTCTTCCATTAAGTTGTAGCCATTCACAAATAAATTTGTGGTACTCTCTGCACTTTATTCTGACATAATCCAGTGCACTAAAACCAAGGAATATTCAAGAGATACTATTTCCCTGATGGAATCAATGTCACAGAAGAATGGCCACTATTGTTGGATTTTGAAATTCCTGCTTAAAAAACCCCAAACCCCAAGAAGGCAGGAAGCATAACTTTCTCAACTTGCACAATGCACCGAGAAAAAGCATCCTCACAACTGAAGAACAGATCAGAGCAGTTCTCAGAGTGCAAGCTTGAGAATTTTAGATCCTGCTCATGCAGAGTATTTGCAGCAGAAATCTATCAATCATAAGAGCAGAATTCAGGCTGCTGAAGGCTCTAGAACCAGTGCATTAGGAAATTAAACTGAGCGTAAAGCAAAGCCCCTTTCTGAAGGCACAGCTTGGGTTATTATCCATCTTCCAAAGCACTTGGCACCAGTGTCTGCAGCAGCTCCAAAAATGGCAAACACTGCACTGGTTTTCAGACCTTTGAGTTATATACAACAGAGCAAGGAAAAGACCTCAAGTAGCTGAAAGTGTTTAGAACAATTCAGGTTTATGAGATACGCTTCCTTCAAATGCTAAAAGGCAGCTGAATTCCTCTTCAAAGCATGGATTTCAAACAGGTAATACATTCATTTTCCATTCCTTTACATATCAGACTTCAGAGAGCTGATTTTCAGATTTAGTACTCTGGTTATTCTATGCTAATCTCAAATCTAAACACTCCTGCTGAACAGAAATACTAACACAGACAAGATTGGGGTAGAAAGCCACAGTGGAACAGTATTATCCAGGTTCTGAAATGACAGAAACATGAAAGGAAAAAATGGGAAAAATCCTGTGGAGAACACTCCACACATTCTGCTGTTAGCCCAAGGAGAGGTCTGAGCTTTATTCCTAAGAAGTTGCAAAGAGAGGAAAAAATGACACTGCAAAGACACTTTTTCATGTCTATTTAGGGACTAATCCTACTGAACAAAACACCAAAAATGAGTCCCCCAAGTCAGAGCAGCTCTAAAGCTCACATTAAATTAATCTCCTGACCCAGCCAAGAGCCCATACAGTGATCCCTCCCCACACCTGGAGTCCAGCTCCAGAGCAGTGCTGTGTGCTCACAGCACCTGCAGCACCCCTGCAGCAGCAGGACCAGGCTGTTCCCCACCTCTCTGTCACTGACACTGAGCGATTTCCCTGCCCACCCCTCAGTTTACAGAGATGTGAGGAACAGGAGCCACACCTGGAGCACTTCCCAAGGCCTCAGCCACTCGCAGGCTCTGCCATCAGAAGCAATTCCCCCTCCCAGGCCGAGCTCTGCACGCCATGTCACCATCAGGCAGGTTCTGCCCTGCAGCTCTGCAGGGACGGGGGTGCTGTGACACCCTCACAGAGCTGCACTGGGGTTCTGAAGCAGCTCCTGTACCCAGAGACTGTCCCAGCAAGGCAGACGTTACCCAGCCTGTGGCCATCCTGCAGCCAGCACAAACAGGTAACGTTCTCTTCAAACCAGTCAGTCAGGACAGGTTTGGAGAAGTGACTTGTGCATTATTTAATGCAACAGGGGTAAAAACACCTCATAAAATAACAGATAACAAGACCTTGCAAATTGCTGTTTCTAAGTCGTGTAGATCTTGTCAGCAGCACCCTGTCACACCGAGAGATCACAGGGAAACTACAATACAGCCTGGGAAGGGTATAAATGGATTACACAGAGACAGTCTGTAAGTAAAGTTCTCCCCCAAGTTAGAGGCACAAGGTGCTGCACTGGCAGAATTCCTGGATTTTGTGCAGCATCATATCTTCACTTGGTGGAACTTCTCCAGAATTTCTCTCCCCATCTCTGATGGTAGAAGCAGCAATGATTTCCTCCAGTACATTGAATTAAAAGTCTTAATCATCAATATAGAAGGTCACTGGACACAGAGCTAAGGCTGAAAAATCACATCACCAGGAAACTCCTACACTGTTATTCCTGAGAGCAAACCATGCTGCTGCTCCCTACAAACAACGATCTAAGGGCACCCCACTTGGTGTGCTGAGCACGGATTCAGGCAAGGAGACAACACAACGCTGAGGTGAAGACAGCATGACCCAGTTTCAGGCGAGAATGAGACTTTTGGAAATGAGAGCAACTCAGGGATTCACCTGAGTGCCAGGGATTCCTTCTTCTCCTCACCCCATGGAAAACCCCCAGAATGACAAACACTGGGGAACACAACCAATGTAATGCTATCAGCACCAGATCTGGTTTGTTCCCTGGGTAAGAGGGAATTTGGATAAAAGCCCTCCCAAAACACCTCAGGAGCTGCCCTGGTGCTGGAGTCCAAGGTGAGCATCACTGAGCTCCTCAGTGCCAGAGCCCAGTTCCATGGGATTGTCTCCAGGATATTTACAATTTTGAGCAGCTATTTGAGAAAGGGAGCGGAGGGAGCAGTCAGAGGCCAGGCAGCCCAGGGCAGAGTTACAGCAGCTGGAAGTGGGCACTGCCTCGGGTTTCACACAGCTCAGTCACTGCAAACACAGCTCCAAAACACAACCTCAGAGCTGCTGACCAGGGGAGCTGTACAGAAACTTCTGCAAGTTCCAGCTGAATAAAGAGAATAATTTCAAAATAGAGCAGGGACTCAGACTCCACCTGCATCTGCAGAGAACAGCAAGAAACCCTCTGACCACTCCATCCTTCTTTCATGGAGGAACGATATACAATATTTTAAAAAGCATTGAAAATACACAATACACTCAGTTATTCCCTTTGGGTTTGCTCAATCCAGGCAGCACTAAATTTCCCCCAACAGCAAAGCCACCTTGTTAGAGCTGATTCTAAATTCACAGAGAGTTTGTTGCATTTTTTTTGTTTAAGAAAACCCTCCCTCCCCTCCAAGCAGTTTCCTGGTTCTTGCTGTGGGAAAGCACAAACACCTGCAGGGGCTGCATGTGGGATGTGTTTATGGAGACAGTTTGGGATATTTGGCAGTAAGCACAGGCACTATTGATTGTACACAGGATTCATTCCCTACTTTCAGAACAAGCTCCAGAACAAGAAGCCACCACTAAAAGCAGCTTCCTGTTTCAGCAGGTTTGTTTGACAAAAGGAAAAGGGAACAGATGGAAGTGATGCAGCACAATCAAAGATAATTTATGGAAACAGCACTTGCACAAGTGCTCTGGATCAACACACTTATCCAGCTCCTCAGGGGCCTCTTTGTCACAGGTTACCCAGTTTCAACCAAATCTGGCAAGAAACCAGAGGAAACAAACCAACAAGGATCCTACAAGGTGCAGAGTGAAGGGTACCTGAGAAAGAAGGGTGTTACCAGCCACCAGCTGAAGGAAAGGTCAAAGAACAGAACTCCCAGGCACAAAATTCTGATTTTACTAGGCAGCATCCCCTGCCTGGGTAAATCTCAGCCTCTGAGACTCAAAAGAATTTGAAGACTCTCCCCTGTCACAGGCTCTATAAATGTGAATATAAACCTGGTTGCTTCCATTACCATGGAAATAATAAAGCCAGTCTTCCACATGCAACTTGTTAAACATATTCCCTTATTTATTTATAAGGAGTCTGCTCAAAATGCTGCTTAGGTATATTGAAGATTTCCAGTGATCAAATTAGAACCAGTATTTGGGTTTTAAAAGTACACTTGCAAAGAAAAAAACCCCCCATGTTTTAAATATAGCCTCAAATTCAAGCTGGAGCTGATGACATGACCTCATTGAGCTCCACTCCATTAACAAAAACTTTACCTTCCCTTCTAACAGCTAATGAATGTTTGGAGCTGAAGGTTTGGTTTGTGTTCAGCAGCCCTGTCCTTGCTGCCAGATTAATCTGGCTACACAAATTTGAAGCCCAATTTTCAGAGCCCTGAGGCTTTTCCTCCCAAGTCTAACAAATTAACAACTCCAGGTAAAATCTCAAGGCCCAGTTATTGCAGGAGCTGGAATCAGCCTCAAATCTTTCATTTCACCTTTCAAAGGTTGCTAATCTGTTGGTTTATAAAACAAGTTCTAAACAAGGCTGGTGGTGGAGGGGAGAGTCCCAGAGAGTCGGGTCAGTTAAGGATTACATCATTGATCTGGTTCAGTTCATGTCTCTGAACAAAAGAGGTGCTTAACTGGAAAGAAACAGCCTTCAGGAGCTGGGAATGGTTTGTCCCCTTAGGTCCTAGCAAAAACCACAAATTCCAGATGGTCTAGGGATTCTTACTGACAAAATTCTTATTTAAATATGGTATTTGACTTAAAGATGGTATTTGACGGTTGTGTACAAGGTTTAAAAGCTCAATTAATCATTCATCTGCATGTGCTATATATAACTAAACTTAGAGGGAAAGGAAGCAGCAGCAGCGGCTGGAAGGAAGGGGGAAAAACAGCACTTACAGGTAAACTTATTTTTTAAAATATAATGGTCTGGCACAATGGACTTAAGAATAAGAACAGCCACTAATGAGAACTGCATTCTTGCTGCTAAAAATCCAAGTCCTGTGCAGAAACCAGTCTACAGCTTTAAAAGAATTGCTCACCTAACCACAGCATGTCCCTCTCCCCCAGGCCTGGGGATACCTACCAGCAATCCTCCTCTTCGGGGCAATTCTCCAGTTCTAACACTTTGACCTCATCCAGATCTGCGTGACTCGGAAGCCCCTCTAGATCTGCACCCTTTTCACTGGGATTCTGTTCATGGATTCCAGCGGGGGCATGGATCCCTGCCATGAGCAGGCTGCCCAGGAGCTCGGAGCTGTCACTTGTATCCACAGGTGAGGGACACCGGCCATTGCTGTGGCTCTGCTCCCCATTGGGAGACACCTCCTCGGGAGCACTGTTGCAGCTGTATTGCATTGGGGCATCCAGGGCTCTTCTGAAGTTGTTCTCTCCCTCCTCCTGCCTCATTTTGCTCAGCTGGCTGCGCAGATCCGCCATCAGCTGGAATTCCTGCTGCTCGGTGATGGCGTTGATGCTGTTGTTGATCTCCATCCCGTTGAGGCCGGGCTCGTGGTTATCCACCCCGGCGCAGTTGTTCCCTGGCACGTTTGTCCCCAGCAGGGTCCTGCTGTTCCTGCTCCTGGTGTGCTGATTGTCCAGCTCCAGCCTCCTGACCAGCTCCCGCAGCTTCCGCACCTCCGGGCCCACGTCATCCTCGGGGGGCTCTGTGCCCGGGCCCATGGCCGAGTGCTCCGGGGCGTCTCTGCCCAGGGCCGGCTCCAGAGCGGGGTCCTGCTGGATCAGCGGGGCATTCCCAGGCACCACCATCCTCCAGGACACCCAGGCCCTCTGCAAGGCATGGCAAACACAGCAAAGATCCGTAAGATTTTTAGGCAAATGGAATTAGACACAGAAAATTCTGGCTTTTATAAGCATCAGCTACAGTGATGTTTATAAACTATACTGGCATGGAAGGTGTCTGAATTTCCTCCAAATCCAAGAACGACTAAAATTAGGGTTGAACATTGCAAAGCCCACAAATTCCACTTCTTGAACTGCAAGGATGTGCACCTGTTCTGCTATCAATGAGTTTAGTAAAAGGAAGCTGATTTAATCCCCCACAATAGTTTAGTTTCCATCTGTTTACCAACAAAATACTTGAGAAAAGCGCTGATGGAGCAAAGTCAGGAAACATCATTAACAAAGTGCTGACGTCAGACAACAACAGTGTCAAGAAAATGGTGAAAACATCCTTTGTTCATTACCAGGTTTATCCTGCAAAAGCAGAAAGAACTTGGAAAATTTTCTATATCACCTTATACCAAAGTAACAACAGGAAGTGCAGTTACTGTGGTACATGAAAATAAGCTTAAATAACATATTTTCCTGTTGCAACTGAAAAGAGAAGGGTGTAAACAGAAAAAAAATATCCCAACTTAAGATTACAGATTCCACAAAGTCAAAAAACCATAAAGTGCATTTCACACTAGTTTTACAACATGAGCAAACGCTGCTTTTTCCCTCCACTAGATTTACGTGAGTTTTCAGTTTCATTGGGCACATTAATTTCCAAACTGACTCTTCACTGAAAACCCCTAATACTGAAAATCCCTTAATTAACGGTCCACGGAGCAGTAAAATGGGTTAGAAGTCAGAAATCCTCTCTGTTTTGCAGAAGGAGGGCAAACAGACTGAGAGAAGAGGGAGTGAGCCAACACCACCAATTCAAAGTTTAAAAATTGATGCACTTGTTACAACTGCAATCAAACCCTGACATTTTGTGGCTGTGGATGTTCTTCCCCCTCTCTTTGCTGCCTGAAAATGTCATCTGTTTTTAAGCGCCAGCAGGCAAAGGAAACCACAAAAACTCAGTGTCACACAAAGCAAGGTTACAAACAGACACCCCCATAGATACCTCAGTGTCTCTGTTATTTAGGCACTTGTAACAGCAATAGCTGGGTAAATTTCTCTAAAAATACGTTTTGTTGGGGTTTCTTAACCTGATTTCCATTTTTTATTATTATTTTTGGTCCTCTATCTGCAAGATGTAAATTTTCAACTTCCACTTGAGTTAATAAAAAATACAAATGGCCCTTAGGAAGAGCTGTGAGTGAACAGAGCACAGTTTCCACCCATATTCCAAATCCATGCCTGTAGGCAGTACTGCTGAGGGCATTTTGCCTTGGGGAAAGGAAATTTACTGTGGAGTTACCAAGGAATCCCATCCCCACCCATGTGCCAGCTTAAAAAGTTCCTCGCATGGATTCCCACTCCTACAAACCCACAAGATCCTCTCGGGTAACGGCACGGTGTGATTTCCAAAGAGATCTCCGAGGAAAGGAACCGCGGTATTTCCAGAGAAATCCCAAAGTCCAGGAACTCTGAGGATGCACCACTGGGGATTTCTAGGAGTTCCACTGTCTAAGCAAAACACTGGCTCAAAGAGGGGAATTAAGGAGTTGGGTCACCCAAAAAATCGGTTCCCTTCCAAGGATGAGGAGCTGGAAAACCTCACGTGAGGAAAAAACACACGTTGAGGGGGAAGAGCAGCTGAAAAACGTTCAGTCTTTCCCCACAACCACTGAGTCTAAAAACTACCAAAAAACCCCCCAAAACCCAGCAAAGACATGCGGGGGAAGAGACACAAACCTGCGAAAGTTAATTTCATTGTGTAAAGGGGGGAAGAAATCAAACACGTTTAGAAGAAGGCAAAAAGGCGGCAGCCGTGAGCGGGTCGGAGACAATAATTCGGAGTTTGCCGAGCAGACATCCGGGTGTCTCATGGAGGGTAACGGTCTCCTCACCCCGGGGGCTGCCAGGGCCATGGGGGCTTTGAGAGCAGGGGAGCTGCGAAGGCTCTGAGACCTGGAGGGGCTGTGCAGGGTGGGGAAGGGGCCTGTGAAGGGGCT
>VWYN01016415.1:78662-114666 GCA_013400075.1 Hippolais icterina | reverse complement strand
GGAAAGGGGGTAAGTGAGGGGAAAAGGGATGAGAGGAGGAAAAAGAGGATGAATGAGGGGGAAATGAAGGTGTGATGGTGGGAAGGAGGTGAGTGAGGGAAAAAGGATGAATGAAGGGAGTGAGGATCAGTGAGGGGAAAAGGGGGGAGTGGCAGGAAAAGGTTTAAAAGGGGGAAAAGGTGAATGAATAGGGAAAAGGCGTAAGTGATGGCAGAAAGGGGATAAGTGAGGGGGAAGGGGTGAGGGGTGAGTGAGGGCATATAAGAGTGAGGGGGAGGAAAGGGAAGGAGGGGAAAAGTGAGGAAGTGAGGGGAGAGAGGAAGGGGAGCAAATGAAGGGAAGAGTGCTGACCAGGGAAGAGTGAGGGGGGAAAGGGTCTCTCCCTGTGCATGTGATCCAGAAAAATGCACACAAAACAACTTAGCTGGGATCTCCCAAAGCTTCGGAGAGTGTAACGTCTCTTCAGGACAGTTTTATCGAGCAGCAATAAAACTAGCACCATTCTTTGACATCCTCCTCCCAAATGTGCATGTTGGACCCACATACAGCCTCTGGCACCTCCTGATAAGAAGTGTTCATGTTTAGCAGTCACCAGGGCCATGTCTTATGAGCAGAATCTCCTTTTTGTACCAGTTTGCCTGAGCATCATGCCCAGACACTGCCCAAGGACTGTCCTGGTGTCAGCTGGGCTAGTGTTAATTTTGTCACTCTGTTGGTAATTTTCAGATGCTCTGGGAAGGTTTGGTCTCTGTAGAAGAAGAGATTTACAAAAGCAGAGTTCCCTGTGCCACTATGGGAGCATCAGTGCCAGGATGGGTTTGCCTCCACCTCTGCTTAGTCACCACCAGCACGTTTCTTACCCTTTATATATATATTTATTTGATTTCATGTGAAATAACCTGATCAAGATTTGTCCCCACAAGCAGCAGAATCCCAAGAGGAGTAAGATCTTTTTGTGAAAGAAAATGTATGACCTCATCCATCATGTAGGAAAAATCTGTGTGCAGGTGACCCTTCTCCACAAATACCAGGAAGATTCACCTCTTTGAATAATTCATTTGTTTTTTATTCATAGGGGATAGATCAGCAATTCTTCAAAGCTCAGGCCAATAGAAATTATAAAGCATAACATTTTTATAATAGCTGCGGGTTTCTTTTGGGTGGTACATGTCTTTAAGGGGAAAACCTCCTCCTGTCAGGGAGTTGTGTAGAGCCAGAAGGTCCCTCCTGAGCCTCCTTCAGGCTGAGCTCCTTTCCCAGCTCCCTCAGCTGCTCTCAAACACAAGCAAAAACATCACATAGGGGTTCCTTTTCCCCCAGATTATCAAAAGATTTTAGGAGAAGCTGGGTTTTCATCAATTCCTGGCTGTGAGGATGGGGAAGCCCTGGTTGCCCAGAGCAGCTGTGGCTGCCGCTGGATCCCTGGAAGTGCCCAAGGCCAGACTGGACGGAGCTTGGAGCAACCTGGGATAGTGGAAGGTGTCCCTGCCCATGAACTTTAACACCTTCCAACCCAAAGCATTCTAGGATGCTATGGCTCTATGAGGAAATGGTAAGTCTGGACATTTTTAGGACACCTGACTTTCAGGTTTCAGTAGTCAGCATTCCCAACCTCTCAGCTCTGAGTTAAGGGCCAAAATGACACAATTCTGATTTTACTGAGTGCAGCATCTGCTGAAAGTTCAGTGTTGCTAGTGAGCATTTGGGCTGTGAATAATCTACAGTAATGAGAGGTCTGGGCAAAGCCCTGGTGAGGGGGGAAATTAGGATTTCAGCTGAGCAGAGCTCTTTGTCAGGAGAGGGAATTGAGATGCCCCTGCTCTGGTGAGAGACACCTGCCCTCAGAGCCTGAGTTAAACACCAGGGGAAGGACACTGTTATCTCCCCAAACAGGCAGCAGCCACAAGTGCTGCTGCAGCATCCTCAGGGAAGAGACAGGAAGGGGAATTAAAGCTGACATACAATTAGAATAGAGTTTGCAAGTGCTCCTAGAATCCTGGGAAAAGCAAATGGAAATCAGGCAGAAGCTATTTCCAGGCTAAATTTGGGGGTGAAAGAAGCAGAAATAGGCTTTCACTAAGGACTAAATTCAAACCCTCCTAAGAATCCAAATTTAGTATTTAAGGCTCCCAGTGCCTGTGTGCCAGCTCACACAGCCTGGCTGCACAAGGGAAAGAAATGCAAATATCATTAGGAGAGGTTCGTGGCAATTAGCTGGGATAAACGTGAGGAGCTGTGCTGAACTGCCAGCTCCGGGAGCACTCGGGATCTTCATGCAGCTAAAGCCAGGCTGAGGGGCTCAGCACCTCTGGACAATGTTATCTTCGCGGAGGAGGCTGCCTTATCTCGTTCCCATCACACTTGTCTGGTGCAGGTCACAGCATCAACCAGCAGGTGCTGAACTCATCCGCGGCTACGGGGCAGCGAGAGGGAAAAGAACTCGAGGAAAGCGGGAGCAGGAATTCTGCAATCTCAGCCAGTCGGGAGCTGCGGTATTCCCAGGCGTGTCGCCGGGCACGGGCTGCACTCCTAGCTCCGCAGGGCCCTGCAAGCACAAAAAGAGCGGCTGAGCACGGGCTGATCCCACCGGGAATGCGGCTTTGGAGCCGGGAGCGTGCGGGGATGGGCACCTCAGCAGTCACATCCCATTACCAGGTACAGGGAGCAGCGAGGCGGGAGCCGCGTTCCCTGCTCCTCCTCCGTGCCGGAGGCAGCGGGAGCACACGAGGTCTCCCAGCCCCAGCACAGCAGCTCTGGTCGCTGCTGTGGCACCTCCTGCTCCTTCCAGATAATCAGACAAAGCCAAACCGTGTCCAACCCGCTCCTGTCGATCTGTTGGAATGTACAACTCTACTCTTCCCTAAGGTTTTCACCTCAATGTATCTTTGGGTAAAGGAGGAGCTGTGTCCCTGTCAGGGAAATGTCACAGCTCTGAACCGCCCGCAGTCCCTGCACGGGGTCAGCCCAGGACACAGCGAGCAACCTTTAACTGCCTTCCGTCAGGACTCTCCACCTCAGAGGGACATTTCTGTCATCACTCAAGCCAGCCCTCTGCCTGTCACTCCCGGGAAGCCACCACAGCCTGTTTGTCACCGAGATTCTGGCTCCAACTAACCCCCCGGGACAGTGCAAGTGAGTTTCCAGCTAATGCTGCAACAAGGTCACTGCTTCCCACCGAACACCCCAGGAAGATCCCTGCCTGGTCACTCTGGAAATGTGAAGGTTAAATGCCCTTCACCAGTGCACTCTGAGCTCTCATCCAGCCATCCCCCTGAGAATGGCTTCAGAAAGGGGCCCTGGAAACACACCTAGAAGAGCTTCTCGTAGCACTTGTCACAGTGGACAATGTCTCGGTGGATGAATATTTTATCCAGGAGCTCTCCCATTGCTTTGTGGCAAATTCCACACTGCCAAAGGGAAAACAAGGAGGTTGGACAATGACCAAAATCCCACACAGAAACAGCAGAAGGGAGGGGGCAGAAGTCTCTGCATCTTTTTATTAAGGGGTGAGGATGCAACCTTTGAGGCTGCACTTTCCTCTAATAGCCAAATGTCCCTGCAGGTCTCTTCCTCCCACACTCCCCATCCCTCCTCCTCCCACCCTCCCCACACACTTCCCTTGGAAACCCTGCAGAGTTTGAGGATTCAGCCACCTCCACTAGAGCACAAAGACCACAAAGCAGCAACTCTGCCCCAAGGACAGTGGGATAAGGACATGAGGGTGTTCTGAGGGTGCTGCCAATAATAAAGAATTCTCCTTGTTCTAACATTTTTTCAAGGACCTGGAAACCTTCTGGGGACACCTGTGTCTGCCTGACTGTTTTTGTCCCAGTGTGAGGTAAGGATTTGGCACACCCCATGTATATGCCTCTGAAAGCCCAGGGATGGAATTTGCAGGAAGATCCCTGCTCCCAGCCCTGCCATTCTCAGCAGCACAGGCACTGGGGCTTACCCTGAAGCAGTATTCATGGCAGTGGATGTTCAGGTGCTCTATGATGATCTTGGGGCAGTCTCGGATCTCACGGCTGCAGTAAGTGCACAGGGGCTCACTGGACCTGGAAAGAACAGGGCAGTGGATTCCTCTGTGATGCTCTGGTTCCAGTGCCAGCACTGGTGCCAGGGGTTTATCCCAGCCAACAGCACTGCTGTCCATGAGCAACCTGCTCCCACACATGTGACTGTGTGAGTGACAGAACAGGGGGACTGTGCTGTCCCATGGGTGCAGAGACCACGGCAGTGGGGCAGGACAGATCTCAGAATCCTATGACTGTGGAATCATGGAATGGTTTGGGTTGGAAGGGACCTTTAAGCTCATGCCGTTCCACCCCCTGCCACGGGCACTGTATTTCCATTTATTGTGCTGCTGTTCCACCAAACACTTGCCAGTGTTCTCAAAAAGCAAACCTTCAAAATAATTTCTGATTGAGAGTTTGATGAACCCCTCCAAGGCAGCGCTGCCCTGTCCTACCTGAGCAGGGGAGCACTGGACAGGTAACTGTGGTGGCGGTAGCTGTTTCTCTCCAGGTCACTCAAATCCACAAGGCTGCCACTGCAGAAGGAAGGAGGGAAATATCAGCACTTGGCAGTGATATGTGGGAAGAGAATCTCAGATGGAATCATAATCCAATGATGTAGAATATCCTGGCTATCTGTTCCTTGGGGAGAAGGTCCTCAAAATGCCTTCCCAGGACACAAGGGAGAACCTTTAAGTAGCCCCAGAGAGGACTCTCCAGGCAAAACCCCCCTGGCCTCACCTCATGTTTACATCTAGCCCCTACAAATAGCAGCTTTTCACTGCTAAAACTCCAAAGCCTGCACTATTATGCAGGAAAAGGCACAGAAAACCACATCCCTGGTTTCATCTTTCATCCAGCTGAGTGTTCCCTCTCTGCCTGAGTTTCCTGGATATTTGGCTTATCTTTGGCTGCTGACAGCAGCTTTGCTGAGCTCTGGGACAGGCTGGAGATTTAGAGTGTAATCAGCTCAGCTCATGCTGCCAGCACAGAGCCAGCACAGAGCTGAGGGAGGAGAGTGCCGGCAGGGAGCATCAAACTGGTGTGAACTGCTGCCACATCACTGTGAGGATGATGTGCATGGGGCCAAATTCTGCTCTTGTCACGCTGGGGCCAGTCTGGAGCAGCTTCACTTGAGCAGAATGCAAAGGACTGAAGATTTAAGCTTGAAAATGGAGCAATTTAACTTCTTTAAACTCATATAATGAAGTTTTTCCAGTGAGAGCCCTCACCCTCCACATTCTCCTCACATATTCCAAACATTTATTTACAGGTGGACGGTGAAACCTCCCAGTGCCAAACTCACAGTGTGGTGTTTTCATCCACCTCAGAAACCAAGCACTCCAGGAGGAGCTTCCCTGTCCCCTGGGAGCAGTGTACGCAGGCCCTGCTGTCACCACCACAGCGGGAGGAGAGGGCAGGACCCCCCCAGAGCAGAACCTGCCTTCCCAATACCTCCCCGGGGCTGATCAGCTCCAGCTGCTCCATCCTGGTGGGATGTGTGAGGTGGCAAAGGCCAGTGCTGGGCTCTGCACGCGTGTGACACACGGGTGTGACACCTGGCAGTTACACAGGGTGTCCCCAACACTCTGTACCTGCCGTAGCGTGGCGAGGCTGCAAAGCCGCCGGTGTTCACGTACTCCTTGACAAAGAGGATCCCTCTCCTGGGAAAACGGGAAACATTTCCATGAGGAAAGAGCGGCTGGGGCTCGGGAGAGCCGGGCAGGGACCGTGTGTGCCCCTGGACACGGAACGCGTGCGGGAGAGGCTCGGAGCGGGATGCTGTTGTTCTGGAATAAATCCTACATATTGTTATTTAGCATTGTTGCTAAATAACAACTCCTCTAATTACCCCACCAAAACAAATCGAGTTAATTGGAAAGAATGGGATGGATAATGTAACCCTTTCATCCAGTTACGGGTTTGAGGGATAAGTCTTTCCCGGCTCCCGTCAGGATTAAGCACACAATGGGCATGGAGAGAGCTCCCAATTCCCCCATTACCACCGAGCCCCGTGGCACAGCGCTGCTTCCAGGGGCTGTTCTGCCTCTGGAATATCTCCAGTGTTTTCAGCCAGTGTGTGAACTGCTGCTGTTTGGTTGGGGATGTTTTTACCTCCCTTGAATATTCCTGCCTTTTTCCAATCCCAGCTCCAAATTCCATGCCCCACCCTGGTGCAGCTCCATGCAGGGCGAGGGGAGCCCTGTGCCCCGCACCCTCAACCTGCAGCCCTGACAGGAATTAATCAGCCTTTTTCCATGGTGCATTTCCACTGCTGCCTAAAAGCTGGGATTAATCCTCCCTTCTTACACTAAGCCCTGTCATGGCTAAGGAAAGAAACCTCTTTTTTTCCCTTAAACTGAGCACAGGCTCTTTCTACATAATGGAATCACTGAATCATTGATGTTGAAAAAGACCTTAAACATCATCGAATGCAACCATCAATTAGTGCCACCACCATGGTCGCCAACAAATTATGTTCCCAAGTGTCACATCCACACATTTTCTGAACACTTCCACCACCAACCTCAACTTCCCCTGGCCCAGCCTGAGGCCGTTCCCTCTCCTCCTGTCCCTGTTCCCTGGAGCAGAGCCCGACCTCCCAGCTGTCCCCTCCTGTCAGGGAGTTGTGGAGAGCCACAGGGCTCCCCCCCTGAGCCTCCTTTTCCTCAGGCTGAGTCCCTTTCCCAGCTCCCTCAGCCTCTCCTGGTGCTCCAGCCCCTTCGCAGCTCCGTTCCCTTCCCTGGACACGCTCCAGCCCCTCCAGGTCTACCTTGTCTTGAGGGGCCCAGAACTGACCCCTGGATTCCATGTGGGACCTCCCCAGTGCCCAGCACAGGGGGACAATCACTGCCCTGATGCTGTTGGCCACAGTGGGAGACACCAGCCAGGTGCCAAAGCTGGAATTCCTCACCAAGCAGGATGACCCCATCCTGTAGTGAGGGGATTGTGCCCCCCTCGGTTGTTTACCCGGCAGTGCTGGAGTCAGACTGGTACCCAGAGCTGTGGTGGGAGCTGCAGAGCCTCTCACTGGAACTGGAGAGGAGCCTGTGGAGAGAGGGAAAAGTCTGTGAGCCATGGCGGGATCCAAACTGGAAGCCAGGAGAATGGCTGCCTCTGCTGGGAGGGCAGATGGACAGCACAGCCCTTTGCCAGACCTTATCATGGACCAAACCAATCCCTTTCTCCTTCTACATCTGCCACAGGACAGGACTGCTTCCCTGGAGAAGGGATTTGGGGAAGTCTCACTTGTAGGGCCAAGAGACAGAAGATACCATGAGATCTTCCAATAAGGACAGGCTGAGTGATGGGGAGCCTGATTGGGAGCAGCCATGGGGAGAAAGGGCACAGGAAGAATTGCAGGAGATGGGAACATTCCCAAAGCCAGTGGAATGGTCCTCAGTTCAGTAATTTGAAGGAAGAATGCAACAAAACTGTGGAAAACAACTCCATCCATCCGCTCAGGAATGAGACCTGGAATGAGGCTGACCTTTCCTGGAGCTAATCCAAGGATCTTGTGCCTCCCCTTCACCCCCACAAGTACTCCTTGTAGATCCAGCCCTCAGCATGGAGCATCAGACAGCACATGGATGGGCTGGCACTGCCAGAAGGGACTGCAGGAGCCCCAGGATGATGGTATTCCATACTGGATACCTCCTGCCCCTTCCAACAGCTTTGTCCTGGGAGCAGTTCTGTCATTTATTTGTTGACATTCTGGGGACAGTGATCCTCTCTCTTTGCTGTGATCTCTGTCTTCCTGTAGCAAAGGCCAATTCCTGGCCAGGAACCAGCTCCCATTCTCCTGTCCCTCTCTTTCAGCCTCCCACACACTGAAAAACCTCCAGGGATTTTTCTGGGTGTATCCCAGACCCCCTGCTAGGCAGCTTTAGCTAGGAATCATTTAAGAGCTGGTCTGTGCCTCTGGATCATGCATTCACTCCCTGGAAACCAATCCTCCCTCTCTCAGCTCTTGGCTTTGTCTGCTGGCTCCTATCCCATAAATTTCTGGGAAATTTCCCTCAGAGCCCTGGTGACTCCCTGTTTACCTGGTGCTGTTAGAGTTTAAGCTGTCCATGTAGAACGGCACCCTGTGGCTTCTCTGGGACATGGACATGGTAGGATCTCTAGGAAGGGAGTCGTGGCTGGGGAGAGGAAGTGGAACAGTCTCAAGCTCTGAGTTTGGGCACCTGAGGGATCCTCACATGGGGTAGGAATCTTGGCTGGAATCTCCCTGCTGGGCACTGACCCCTCCCCGCTTCACAGCCATGGCACACCCAACACCTGCTCACATCCAGGGAATCTGCAAAGGGATCAGGACACCTGGGCACTGAACAAGTGTGGCAGTGGGAAGTTCCTTGGTTTGGGCAGCTGGGATCCCAGCCCTGGACTCACCGTCCTGCAGGGGGACTGAAGTCCCCGTGCCCCCTGGCACTGTCATACCAGCTGCTCCTGGGGCTGCTGCTCCCAGAGTAAACGCTCCCTTTGGGATCGGGGCTGGGCCTGCTGGGGAGACACAACGCCCTGAGCACATGGCAGCAGCAATCTCTGGAGTGCCCACACTGGGCTCACAGTCACTGCTGGGGTTCTGGCACAGCAGTGGAATCCCCGTCCCTGGAAGTGTCCACAAAATGTGTGGGGGTAGAACTTGAGGCTGTGGCCTGGTGGTGACCATGTGACAGCACTGGGTTGACAGCTGAGGATCACAGAGGCCTTTTGCAGCCATGAGGAGTCCATGATTCCATCATGCATTCCCCCATACTCTGCCCGTTTCCCCTGTGCCGGTTCTGTGCTCCACAGGGAGTGCAGGCTCCAAACCCAGCACCTGAGCAAAGCCAAAGCATTCCCAAATGGATTGCCTGGAGAAGCTCTGGCTGCTCCATCCTTGAAAGTGTCTGAGGCCAGGCTGGATGGGGCTTGGAGCAGCCTGGGACAGTGGAAGGTGTCCCATGCTAGCAGCTTTCCCTGTCTGCATCCTAAACCCTTCATCCCCAAACCCCTCATGCCCAAACCCCCATCCCCAAATCCTTACCTCCTGGTGCTGAACACCTGGCTGTCCACATAGCCTGGAATCCTGTGGCTGGGCACGGAGCCTCCAAAGGATTGGCGGTCCTGGAACAGGGACACAGGGGGCTGGGACTCATGGGCTCTGGGAACAGTCTCCTGGGAGCTGAAGTCAGACCTGCTGAAGAATAAAACCAGTTTGACCATAAAGCCAAGGGGTATCTTTGCTCTGAGTAGCTCACACAAGTGTTCAGGGTCTGCTGAGGGTGGATCCTGCCACTTCCTACATGGAACAGGGAGAACTGGGACACCGTGGTGTTAATAGAATCACAGGATCATGGAATTCCAGAATGGGCTGGGTTGGGAGGGACCTCCAAGTTCATCCCAATTCCACCATGGCAGGGACACCTTCCACTATCCAGGTAGCTCCAAGCCCTGTGCAGCTTGGCCTTGGACATTCCCAGGGATCCAGGGGTAGCCGTAGCTCTGGGAATCTGTGCCAGGGCCTCCTCATCCTCACAGACAGGAATTCCTTCCCAATATCCCATCCGTCCCTGCTCTCTGGCAGTGGGAAGCCATTCCCTGTGTCCTGCCACTCCATCACTTGTCCCAAGTTCCTCTCCAGCTCTCCTGGAGCCCCTTCAGGCCCTGAAGGGGCTCTGAGCTCTCCCTGGAGCCTTCTCTTTTCACCCCCAGCTCTCCCAGCCTGGCTCCAGAGGGGCTCCAAGCCTTGGAGCAGCTCTGTGGCCTCCTCTGGCCTCTCTCCAGCAGCTCCCTGTCCTTCTGATGCTGAGCTGCAACAATTCCTGTGGGAGATCCCTGCAATGCTGTGCTCCTTCCAGGGGGAAAGGCAGCACTGGCAGAGCTTGTATTGGTTCCTAAATTCCCTAAGCCAGGAAATGAGCATTTGGATGCCTTGGGACAGGCCAGGAAGGAGAACTGGAGGTGTGTGAGGGATGTCCTGGTGCCCTGGCTCCGTACCTGTCCCAGTGTGGCTCAGACTTGTTTGCATGTGGAATCTCTGGAGCTGGGATGCTGCTTCCTCCAGGAACAGAGCTGGACCTGCCAAGACATGAAACCTTAATGGGCTGTGGAAGCACCCTGAGCACAGAATTCCTGTGGGATGGAGATGCAGCCCCTGGAGAATCTCCTGCCTCAAGGGGAAAGAAAAAAAAAGTGCAATATCCCTGCATGGAATCACAGAATTGTTTCATTTGTAAAAGCCCTCTAAGATCATCAAATGCAACCACCCAGCACTAACCCAAATCCTCAAATAACCCAAAGTGATGTGAAAAAAACAGATGGAAAATCCAGACATGTTAAGAAACAGGGCTGAGAGGAAGGACCCCGACCACGCCACCTTTAGTGCCTCCTCCAGAGACCCTGCAGCAAATTCCCCCCATCCTCCCACCAGGAAAAGCAGCCCTATTACTTCTCTTGCCTTCTTGCAGTGGTTTCCTCACTCTGCACACAGGATGACATTCCCATACCCCTGTCCTTGCTCTCAGCAGTGTCCTGGGAGCGCAGCTCAGACCTGGGGAGAGGAACACTCTGGTCACCCTCTGATCCCAAGGTGTTCTCACTGACACACCTGGGAGGGAGCCCAGTTTAACCCAGAGCCTAAACTCTTCCAATTTAAACAGAAAATAGACAAAAGAAAGGAAATCAGTCCATAAAGCCCTTCCACGTGGACACCCACCCTGACTGCAGAAGTTCAAAACCAGACCCAGCATTACCACGGAGCCTAATGTCAAATTTTATTGCTTATTGTCTCTCCCTAGAGACCCTCTGCTCCCAAATTTAAAGTCTAGGAAGAAACTCCTGGCAGTCCAGCTGGTTTTCCTATAAAACCATGGTAAAAGGTTCATGCAGTAGAAGCAGCACTAGAACCAGGCAGAAAAAGGTCCCAAGTTGCACTAGAGGAGGTTTAGGTTGGATACTGGGAAGAAACTTTTCGTGGAAAGTGTTGTCAAGCCCTGGAAATGTTCAGGAAATGTGTGGATGTGGCACTTGGGGACATGGGTTGGTGCTGAACATGGTGATGGTGCTGGCTGATGCTGCACTTAATCCAAGAGGTCTTTTCTAACCCTAATAACTCCATGATTCTATGAAAAGGAGAGCCTGGGAGGATATTTACCAGCAGGGGGGAAGATGCCCAAGGAATGACCCCTCATGCCACAGGAGAACGCAGGGAGAATATCCCATTCCTTACCCGGCCCTGCTGGGCCCAGTGGGATCCTTCAGCCTGGGGGGCTCGGGGGGTGTGTCATGGCCAGGAGCTCCTTGGCCCCTCTCAGTGAGGCTGGCTGAGTCCAGAAACCTAAACCAGAGATCCAGGATTGGGAAAATCCATGCTGGGATGGGGAGACACCCGTTCCCTGGGTGAGAGGAACAGGCTGGGAGCAGGAGCCAGTTTGGCCAGAGCCATTCCAAACATCCCAGCTCACCAACCCCAAACATCCCAGTGCCCCCAGCCCTCACCTTGTCTCATCCCAGTAGGGCTGGTGGTGGGATGGGCCCTCAGGATTCGTGGAGCTGCTCCTCTCCTCATAGCCCAAGACAGACCTGGAAACCAGAGCAACATCCATCACATCCCTAAAAACTGGCACCTGGATCCTGGCACTGCTCTGCTCACCAGGCCAGGCTTGTGCCAGCCTGCACTGGGGCTTTTCTCTAGGACAGTCCATGTCCCCATGTTCCAGCTCCATGCTGCTGCTCCAGCATCCCTGGATTATCAGGAAATTAAAAGGAAGTGACAGAACCCCATTGAGAACACAAAAGGAGAAAAAATCTGGAATACTTGGCTGGTCTCAGAGGAGATGGAGGGGGATACAACACAAAGCTTTTGGTTTATTTAAACCTCAATTGTCTCCATGCCCATCCAGGTTTCCCTTAATCCTCAGGATCATTCCTACACCCACTAAATTCACCCTACTCTTACCTTTTAAAGGTATATTCTGTGTCCTCGATGTGCACAGGGGTTCTCTCAGTGGGAGAAAAAGGAACATCAGACTGCAAGGGTGACCTGGAAAAAAGAAATGGGGAACTTAGAGCTTCCAAAAGTCTCCAGGGGATTTGTATGGAACAGCAACACTGCACTTAGTATCAGCCCAGGAAACAGGACAGAACTATCTCAGAGAATGGATTTTCCCTCAGAAAAACCCATTTTCCATCCTAACCAAGAGGAGGAGAGGTTGGTGGTAGAACTGAGGCGGTTACTGGGATTCAATTCCCACACATCTCCATACAGGAATTTCCTGTCCTGTCTCAGGATGGAGCACCTGGACAAAGCACAATATGAGTAACTTTGGGGAAGACATTCCTACATCACCAGCAGAAGCTTCAGGCTGTGGGATCATCCTCAGCTCAGGGGGCTGAATTCATTTTACAGAATCCAGGAATCATGGAAAGGTTTGGGTGGGAAGGCACCTTAAAGCTCATCCAGTCCCACCTCCTGCTGTGGGCAGGGACACCTTCCACCATCACAGGGTGCTCCAAGACCCATCCAACCTGGCCCTGAAATCTGCTCACCTCAAGGCCTTTGTTGGGCCAGTACATGGAAATGAATTCCAAAATAATGGACAAGGGAGGGAAGCAGCTCCAGGGAGGTCAGTGCTGCCAACAGCAGCAATACCTCCCTGATTCTGCACCCCTGGCAGTGTCAGGGGAGCAAAGGCTCTAAAATCCTGTGGGATGGAGGCACTAAAGGCAGTGCTAAAGCTGCTGGATTGCTTCCAGAATTCCTGAGGTTGAAAAACCCCTCTGGGATCATCGAGTCCAAGCTGTTCCTGATGCCCACCTTGTCCCCAGCCCAGAGCACTGAGTGCCACCTCCAGTTGTTCCTTGGACACCTCCAGGGATGGACACTCCAAACCTCCCTGGGCAGCCCCTGCCAAGGCCTGACCACCCTTTTTATGGAGAAATTCCTCCTGAATCCCAGGCTGCTTCTCTGGGAAGAAGTGGTGTAACAATGAACAGAAAGATGTTGTTCCCACTGTTTACCCACACAGGATTTTCCTTTTCCAGCTGCTTTGTTGCCCAGTTTGGATTCTAATTCCAGCTCTACTCTGGACAAGTTGCTTATTCCCAGCCCAGCTCCCTCTGGCAGCAGAGGGTGCCAGCCCCAGGACCTGTGCAGGGCCACACCTGGTGTCACCGTGGAAGGGCTCGGATGGACGGAGCAGCTTCTCTGGAGCATCCCCAGCTCTGTCCCAGGAACCAGAGCTGGACCTGTAAGAGAAGGTCCCAGCAAGAAGCTCAGCAAGAGGAGAACAGCAAGGAGCATAAATATCCACCACGAGGTTTTCCTGGCTCCAGTGCAACATCTTTGCCTCCCTCCTGCTTAGCTCTGGGAGTTTCCTGAAGGGCTGAGCCCCAAATCCAACCCACTCATCCTTGTGTAAGGAAAGCAGCTGGAAGATCCCAGGCCTTTTGAGCTGCTGGGTCAGGCCCACCCGCCTCTGCAAGGGCTGCTCCCAGCACTCATCCACAGAGCAGTCCCAGGTCAGGAGAAACCCCCCCCAACTCTAAAATGAAGGAGAAAAAGGGAATTTCCCACTTACTCCAGTGGGTAAAACCCATTATTGGCTTCTGTGGGCTCAGGAAACCTGGAAAAGAGAGACTCAACTTGAGGGATGTTCTACAGTGACTTTCCCGTGCATTTCATAGAGGAGAGAGCAGTTCTAACAAAGCTCAGATGGAATCTGTTTTTCCATCAGTAAATATCCATTCCAAGATTCCAGCCAGCTCCAGAACAGCATTTTATGGATTGTACAGTGCCCAGGTCAGGAATCCCACAGTGACTTTACCTTCCATTCGTGGAAGTCTCGGTGGCTCTGGGCACCCCTTCATCCCATGGGAACCTCTCAGGCTTTTCCTTCAGAGCTTTGTCACTAGAAAATGGAAAATTCCAGTGAAAATGGGACTTGTCAGCATTTGTAATGTATCATCCTTGACAAATCTGCTGATATTTGGTTGGGCAATAAAATGGGGTTAAATCTCTCCATCAGGATTCTCCCGAGCCCAGTGGGCCTGACTGCAGATCATGGATCATGGAACCATGGCCCAACACCAGCAGGAGCCACCAGCCACCAAGGACCAGCACAGCCCCTGGAGGTGGGACAGGTCCAGGGAACGGCAGGGGGAGGCAAACGGAGCAGCAAAATAAAGTGAAATGCAGGGAGTGGGGTGTTCAGGGAATGAGGCAGGGAGGAGAATCCCAGAGGAGTGAGGGAATAGAGGAGATCTCTGCCAGGCTGCAGCTTTGGTAAGAGAAGCTGCTCTTGGAGTAGCAAGCCCAGCAGCCCAGCCCGGGGCTGGGGGACACCAGGAGCTGCTGCTGCTGACCAAATCCAGGGTCAGGCCTTGGTCCAGCAGCCCCTGCCCATTCCTTACCCATCCCCACGCTGGGACTCCGTTTCCAAGGAGAATTTCCCATTCAGGGCCTTTCTGTCCTCGCCATTCCTGCAGGGAAAACAGCAGGAGCATGAGGGAGGGAGATGAGGAGCCACAGGTGCTGCACAGAAAGGTGCTGGAAATGAGCTATGAACAGGGCAGGAACGGGGGATAAAATCAAAGGGAAAACGACCAGCTGAGCCGATGGAAAGGGCTGCAGGTTTGGATTCAGATTCCCAGCACAGAGCTGGGCAATATTCAAACTGTGGGAGGCCCTTGGCTTCCATCTGGAAATGTTTCCTTCCCGATGCTTTTGCCCCTTCCCTGGAAGGTGTTTGCTGTTCTGTGCTGCTCTGTGTCCTGGAGGATTTTGTGTCTCCAGGGAATCCCCCCAGGCAGAGCCGAATTCCCCATCCTGCCCTCAGGGGATCCCGAGGCTGCTGTGGGGCCTCCAGACCCACCTGATCTCTGCAGAAGTGGAGATTTTCCCCGGAGTGTCACTCAGGGATGGGGATGTTTGACTCCTGCTGCCTGGTTTGGGGCTGCAAGAGAAGACAAAGGACAAAATTGTCATTCCTGGTCAAACCAGCTCCAACTGCAGCAAATCTACCCTGCACTGGAGCGTTTCTTATGGGAATGAAGAAAATGGGAATGAATCATCACTCTTCTCAATCCATTCTCTGACAAAGTCATCTTCTCAGAAGTAAGTTTTAAATTAAAAGCACTGATTTGGCCAGGAATTTCCACTTTCTGCAGTGACACACCAGTAAAAGCACCAGGACAAGGGCAGCAGCCAAAGTGCTGTTTGCAGTGAGAACTATTCCACCTTTTTTATACTCCAGGCATGGATTCAGCCAAAAACATTGGAAAACAACTGAAAATTATTCCCTTACACCTGTTTGACAAGCAAGGGCTCAGCTGGATGGGACTTGGCTTGGAGCAATCTGGGACAGTGGAAGGTGCCCCTGCCCATAGGAAGTGGGACTGGATGGGATTTAAAGTCCCTCCAACCCAAAGCATTCCAGGATTCTATGTTTGGGTTTTTTCCTTTTGGGCTTTGACCCCTTCTATCAGGATGTTGTCAGATCCTGGCAGGACATAACATAGATTTCAGCCATAAAACCTTTATTAAGAGCTGTCTGCATCCAGGAAAGGTTTCCCATGGAAGTAGGGATTTGGTTCCTCCCCTGTCCCAGAGTGGTGCCCACAGAGATCTCTGATCTTCAGCCCAAACTGTCCCACCCATCCTGGCTGTGCTGGAACGCTTACCTGGAGGGAGAGGCTGCTGCTGGCTTTGGCTCATCCCAGGAAGGCCCAGGGCTGGTTTTTCTTAGCCCATTAGCACTGACCAAAAAAAAAAAAAAATTAAGAAAACATTAACCCAGGTGATTTTTAGGAGCCTCTCCCATGGGAGCACAAATGCTGCTTTATGCCCACAGCTCCTGTGTTGCTTCCTGAGCAGTGTCCCTGTGCTCTGTGGCACTGCTGCCACTCACATCTGCCTTTCTGCTGGAATACTCCATTCAGAAACTGACTTCTCCCATTTATCCCAGCTGGAGCTGTTTCTATCTTCAGTGTTTCCTGGAAGGTCTCCTCTGCAAACCCCCCAGGTCTGGTTGTGTTTTGGTTGCTGATAAGGGCAGTTATCCCCAAAGCTGGCAAAGCCCTGGAATCAGCCATCCTACACTGAGGAATGCATACCTGCTGTCATCCGGAGCAAAGCTGGATGAACCCGGCACAGGCGAGCTCCTCCTCTGCTGTCCTTCCTCCTCTTCTATCTCAATTCTTTCCACAGGGAGAAAGAAACAAATGTCACATCATTTTCTCTTTTCTGTAGCTTTCCAGGCAGTTTATCCCTGTTTTCCCCCAGCCATGTTTTCCCTGTTTGCTGAGCAGGTTACTCCTGCTCCTCCTGCTCCCTGTGCTGCTGCTGAGCATCCCAAGGGGCAGAATGCGGTCAGGTCAATGGGATTTTTCCACACAGCATCAGATGAGTTCTTGGATTCCAGAGGGAGCCCTGGGCACGTTTCCCTGTCCCACTGACAGCCCTAGGAGGGAGATGCCTGAGGAGCATTCTCCTGGCTGGCTGGAGCAGCTTCCCAGGAAACAGGAAGGCTGTGACTGAGTCTCCCCAGTTTCATGTTGCCCATAACCCAAAGCACCATCAGGATGGTATTCCCAGTGTTTCCAACACTGTTTCTCCCAAAAAACCAGTGGGATCCAACCCCCAGCATCATTTTTCAAGGAATTGTCCTTCCTCTGCTGTGAAACTCCTGGAATCTGCTGTCCCAGCCTGGTAGATGCACCCAACCCCAGCAGTGCCCCCTGAGGTCCAGCACCTACCTCTTGGCAAACAGGGGTGGGAATTCTTGTGTTGGGCTGCTGTGGAGGAAGGATTAAGGAGAAGTTAAAGGATTGGAGGGAAAGACACTCCCTGGGCAGGGGCAGAGCCCCCCAGGACCCTGCCTCAGGTGTGCGAGGTCTTGTCACCCCTCTGGGCAGAGCTGGCCCCGACCAGGGGTATCCCAGCTGAGCAAGTTCCCAGTGAAATAATACAACAAAACTGCAGAGAGCAGCTGAAGGACTGAGGCTGAAAATGGGACTCTCATGGTTTTTCTCTTCCAGAAATTTCATCCCTCCCAATAAGGAATACTTGGAGGATTCCCCAGTTCTGCAGAAACCTGCAGATACCATGGAATCATGGAAAGGTTTGGGTTGGAAGGACCTTAAAGATTTTCCAGCCCCACCCCCTGCCATGGGCAGGGACACCTCCCACTGTCCCAGGCTGCTCCAGGCCCCAATGTCCAACCTGGCCTTGGGCACTGCCAGGGATCCAGGGGCAGCCACAGCTGCTCTGGGCACCCTGTGCCAGGGCCTGCCCCCCCTCCCAGGGAACAATTCCTGCCCAGTACCCCATCCATCCCTGCCCTCTGGCAGCAGGAAGCCATTCCCTGTGTCCTGACTCTTCATCCCTTGTCCCCAGTCCCTCTCCAGCTCTCCTGGAGCCCCTTTAAGCCCTGGCAGGGGCTCTCAGGTCTCCCTGGATCCTTCTCCTTCTCCAGGTGAATATCCCCAGCTCTTTCCTTGTAGGGAAGGAGCTCCAGCCCTTGGAGCATCTTTGTGGCCTGTCCTTGGCTGCAGTGTTGGAGGGGTTCCCTTCCCTGGCTCCTGTCCCATTCCCACCCCTGCACACTCACCCGTTGCTCTTCTTGGCTGCGGACAGGACGTAGGCGCGCTCCCGGCCGGCTGAGCGCCGCAGGACGCTGTTGGCAGCCTCTGTCCTGCAGGGAGAGAGGCAGGGAAGGGGTCACACCCTGCTCACCCTGCTACTCCTGTTCCTTGGACATCCATTGGAGGATGGGGCTAGCCCTGACAGAACTCCTGCGCTCTGGGGAGCAGATTTCATGGAATTGTGGAATGGTTAAGGTTGGAAAAGGCCTTTAAAATCCAACCATCAACAGCATGACCACCATGGTCACCACTAACCCACATCCTCAAGTGCCACAGCCATGAGTTTTTGTGAACACTTCATGGGATGGGGACTCCACTACTGCCCTGGGCATCTGTGCCACTGCAGACCCGGACTGTTGCCATATGGGATTCCATGGACAGAAGAATGGGACATGGGCTCTGTGGAGTCACTCCATGGAGTGTCTGCACTGACCTCGGTACTACCACATGTCCCAAGGGAGAAGGGATCACTTCCAGAGATCTAGGGGATCTCTGCTCTGGGCACCCTGTGCCAGGGCCTGCCCACCCTCCCAGGGAACAATTCCTGCCCCATCTCCCATCCATCCCTGCCCTCTGCAGTGGGAAGCCATTCCCTGTGTCCTGTCTCTCCAGCCCTTATCTAAAATCCCTGTCCAGCTCTTTAGTGGTTGGACCCCTGGGGACATTGACCAAGTTTTCCTTTGTACAAGTCTTGCAGGGGAGGAAAAGGGTCCTCAGAAACTCCATCAAAAGCAATGAGGTTGCAGCCAGAGAGACCAGACCTGTTCCTGTCCATGTCCTGTGCCTCATCCCTGGAAGTGTCCCAGGCCAGGTTGGACAGGGCAGGGAGCAACCTGGGACAAAGGAAGGTGTCCCTGCCCATGGCAGGGGTGGCACTGGATGAGCTTAGAGGTCTCTCCCACCCAAACCATTCTGGGATGATTCTCTGATGCTCTTCCCAATAGGAGAAGGACAGCCCTGCCTGGAGCTGGCCTCGGCTGCCAGTCCTGGAGTGATCCCGGCCCAGAGCGCACCCGCGGTGGGGGGAGCTGGGCTCTTCCCTCCTGGCTGTTTGTGCATCTCCACGTTTCCCATGGACACAACGCAGCCCATGGATTCCACAGCCCTTCCCAGCTGCCCAGTTAATTGGGCCGTGCTGTCAGGCTGGATCACGTCAGGATTTTAATTATGTTTTGTTGGGAGCGCGGTGGCCCGTGGGCAGAGCTGGGCTTGGAGAAGGGAGAGCTGTGTTTATCCTTGGATTGCACCCAGCCCCAATCCATGCCCGGATCCACCAAGCCTCCAGGATGGAACAGAACTTGTCACTGTCCCTGCAGGAACACGGAGGCACCTCCAGGCCTCACCTCTTCTTATGCTCAGCCGGAGAAAAAGGCACATCCTCCTCATCCCCATCCACGGATTTCTGCCGGACGTTGTAGGGAGCTCTGGGATGGGAAGGGAGAGCTAGGGTCAGGAATTGCTGCTGTGGCTGGGGCAGAGGCAGCAGGAGCCAAATATAAGTGAATCCATGGGAATGGTTTAGACCCTGGAAGACATCTATATTTTCCGTAGGGGTGCACATGTCTCTGATGGACATTTTTCCTTAGTCCAGAAGCCCCAACCCCATTTTGGATCAGAGCCACACTCTGGGACATGAAAAGCTGTGCAGGAAATGCCCACAGTGCTGCTCTGCCACAAGGATCCCCCTTTCTCCAGGCTCCAGGAATGCTCCAAACCCAGCTCCCAGGCTGCACCCTCCATTCCTGCCTGGTGATATAATCCCCTTCATGCCAAGGCCAGTGTCAGTTCAAGGAGCACCTCCTGGACCACAGAAGGGTGGCCCTGGGAACCACTGGAGTTTCCAGTGGAAGATCTGGAAGCTCCAGGACAGTGTCCTGAGCAGGGACAGGAGGAGCTGCTCCCTTTGCACACTCACAGTTTCTTGTAGTCCTCTGTGGTCATCCTGTATCCAGAGGGGGAGCGGCTCTGTCCCTTCAGGGAAGTGCTGAGGGGACACAAACCACACTTGGGAATGTGACCTTCCATTCCTCCCCACCTCCTTCCCCTGGGGAGCTCCACAGGAAGGGGGAAAGCAGCATCACCCCAAATATCCCCACTCTGATTTCAGAGAATGCTGCTCAGTTGAAGGGCAGCACTTGTCTCCTTTTTAGCAGGGGGCGGGGGGGATGCACTCGTACTTTTTCTGTGCTTGACTGGGAGGTGAAGAATCCGGCATGGACGAGCTCTTATCGATGGTCCTGGTGAACACCCCCCTGGGGAGGGAAGGGCATCCTAAATTTTTGGTTGGAAAACATTTGGAGCCAAGTTCAAACCACCGGCAGAACAACAGGGCTGGCTCTTGACCCTGAGCACTGGGATGTTCCCAGCTCATAGAACCCAGGAGGGAACACTTTTCCTGCTTTTGCTCCTGATGCACTTTTCCTCCCCTTGCAGCCCAGATCTCTCCCATTCCATACCCACCTGATGAGGTATCCAGACTGGGGCTTGGAGGCAGAGGACCTGTACAAAGAACAGACATCAGGGAGTGAAAAACACAGGGAAAACAACAGCAGCAGCACCAGGATTGAAGGGCAATGTCCACGTGGATGTCAACCCAAAAATCCAGCTTAGCAGGCCTGGAGGGATCCCATAGCTGGATTGACCCAGGAGGGATGTTTTAAAACGAAAAATCATCAGAATGAGCTCTATAAAGGATTTTTATAGGGAAAGTGAATTTTAGAGTGAGCCAATTAATATTAGTCATGCTGGCAGTGTTCTCTGGCCCTACATTAACTCCCCAGGTTGGTGGCACAGAAAGGTGAAATGAGACCTGGTACAGATCCTGATTATTTTATCACTGGAGAGCAACAGCTCCTCTCCAGCTCCTCGGAGGGTGCGTTCCCAGGGAGGGAGCACAGTGTGGCTCCTCTGGAGAGCACTGACCAGGAGTGAGGAGATCTGGCAAAGGGAAGCAGGGAAGTGCTCACAGGAGAGGGCAGAGCTCCCACACAGGGCCAGGCCCTTCCCAAGAGTTTGGTATTTCAGGATATTCCTACAAGCTCCTGAGTTGTTGGAGACCCCTCATGCTCTGAACCAAGCTCAGCCCCAGCCAGGGCTCCCCCTGCCCTGAGCAGCCCCTGCTTGGAGCACTGAGGGCTTGCACCAGCACAGCAGCTGATGTCCCATCCCAGCCTTGTGGGGTCAGGGGCTCAGGGGCTCCATTCCTCTGAATGAAATTCATCCCTCCATCCTACTGGGCCCCTTGGGAGCCAATCCATGTGAGCAGGGCTGTCCCCAGACTTGTGCTGGCAGCAGGAGGTGAGCAGGGCACAGAGTGAGAGCTTGCACCGATCCCAGGAGACAGCAGAGCAGGGAAGGAGCGGGATGGGCCCCTGGAATTACCTGTCCTGCTGGGGAGCAGCAGGTTTGGGGGCTGAGGGTCGCCCACCAGCCTGTCCAGACCTGAGGGAACAGGAAACACAAGAATGTAGTTAACTAAATGTCGAACATGGCTACGATGGGTTTGGAGAGAGTGGGAAGAGAAGAGGGATTTGGAATTGGGGTTGTTCCCAAGTAAAGAGGAGCTGGAGCAGACTGGTGTTCCTTGGCACAGGGCACTGTGTGACATCCAGGGAACTGTTTGATCTCCTGCTTCTTCCATCCTGAACTCCCTCCATCCAGGCCTGCCCTGAGTTTGTCACTCCAAGATGCTGAAGCACAATCTGGCTTCACAAAACTCTGGAGCTCTCTGAGACTTCCAATCTGTCTGTGCTGCTGAATTCCAGCTCCAGCAGAAGACATTTGTCTGAGCTTCTCCCCACCCTGCATTTACCAGAAATAAACAGGAGCAGCAATTCCTTTGGCAGTGTCACTGCCTGGCACCACGGGAACCCCAAAACTTGTCACAGCACGTCTCGTGCAGCTGGAGGTGTCTGGAGAACCCAGAGCTCCAGGAGTGTTTGGACAATGCCCTCGGGCACAGGATGGGATCGTTGGGGTGTCTGTGCAGGGCTGGGGGTTGGATCAATGATCCTGATGGGTTCCTTCCAACTCAGGGGATTCTGATGGTGGAAAGGGAAGGAGAAAGAAATGTTCTTACAGGGGGCTGCTCTTCTCCTCGTCCGAGTCGGAGTTGTGGTGCTGGATCCAGCTCTTGTCCCCGCGCAGGGTGGTGCGAACCTTCATCTGCCGGATGATCCTGCGGCGATCCTCGTCCGTGGGCGGGATCAGCCCCCCTGGAGAACAGAGAGGGAGGGAAGGACTCACGGGAGCCCGGGGCAGATGGGATCCATCCCAGCACGGAGCCCTCTCCTCTCTGTCAGACATGCCAACACTGGGTGATATTGCATTTTCTCTTCTTTTTGCCAGAGTCAGGATTAAATGCTCCAGACAGTATTTCTTGTTCAGACTCAGATGTTTATTAATTCTTATCTATATCACACTCTCACAAACTGTGAGTTCTACAGCACTTCCAGCTAACAAACTGAAAATGGAGCTCTCTCTCTCTTTCTCTCTACAAGGCCTTTTAGGATAAACTGTCCAATTATGAAATGACACCTAAATTATTTTTACTTTTAACCCAATAACCAACCACCCGTGGCCCATAATGAGGACTTTTCTATCCAATTACAAAATACCACCCAGAGCCATGAAGAAGAACGTGAAAAAGAAGGACTGGCCTCTGCCCCAAAACCTCCAGCTTGCCTATATATATATTACTATATTCTAAACCCTTAAACTCTAAGCTTCCCACCATGTGATATCACACACTTCTATTCAAACCCCACCCCCACAATCCCAGTGCTGTCACTCAATTTTGGAAGCCTTTTCCATGGCCTCAGGTCAATGCAGTGTTTGCTTGGGGGTCAGTGCCTGGCAGCACAGAAAGTTCAGAATTCTCAGTGACCGGGGTTCCAAGAGGTGAGACTTTCACCAGCTCTGATGGAAGATGGAGACGTGGCCATCCAAACCTCAGGATCAGCATTCCGCAGAATCACAGAGGTCCATGCAGAGTTCCCACACCTCAGTGAAACACCCCCCTGGTGGCCTGTCCCAGCAAAGACATTCCAGCAGCTCCAGCTGGGCACAGGAAACAGAGGAAAACCAGGAGAGGAAGGAATTACCTTTAGTGACACCCAGGGACATCATGGTCTCAGCAGCACCTTCCCCTTCTGCCACTGCTCACAGCCAACAAGCTCCTGGAAGAAATGGAAAAGGGCATAAACAAAATATCAGTTGTGGTATAAAAACTTGGCAGGCATGGGGAGAGGAGAGCACAGGCGTGGTGGCACGGCAGTGGTGGCATGGCCACAGTGCCCAGAGGATGGGGAGACTCTGACCTTGTACCAGAGCTGGGATTTCTCCCCATCCATGAACCTGCAGCATCAAGAAGAGGGAAAATCAAATCCAGCCATGCCAGAAGTGTTTTTCCAGATCTGGGAGGAAAGTGGTGAAGGAGACTTTGTAAAAGTGTCTAGAGCCACTCAGGTGGGCCAGACCTTCTGGAGTCTGCAGAGCTCCAAGGTTCCTGGAGTGTCCTTGGGATTTGTGTCAGGTGGGATGAGAAGGGCTCAGGTTAAGTCAGCACCTGTTTGTGTTTGTCAGAAATGGTTCTCTTTTCACTCCTAATTTTTTTATGGAAGCTGCAGGATGAGCTTTTGTTTTTGGAGGAGAAAATCAGGCATTGAATCCCAGAATGGTTTGGGTTGGATGGGACATTAAATCTTCTCCAGTTCCAAACCCTTCCATGGCAGGGACAGCTTCCAGATTTTACCACCCCCAGTCTTCCCTTGCCAGAACTCTCTCCTGGATTTTGGAAAGACTCTGCGAGTCAGAAATAAAAAGGCCCAACCTTCTTTGTGAGAATCTAAAATTAGGTTGTTATTCCCTGCTGGTGGGCCTGTCCCTGCAGTATTCCTGGGAAGCCACATGCCTGGGAGAAATGCTGGGTGCTGATCTCATGGCATTGCTGCTTGGCAAAGCCTCCTCCCCTGGCTTGTCTCAGCCAGGAATCTGCCCACTGCTCATCCCCTCCTCTTCCCATCAGGACCGTGAACAATTCCCCAAGGCTCCTCACCCTCTGCAAACATTCCCAAGCACTACACCCATCCCTGTGCAATCCAAATACACAACAGCCAGCTGATATTCCAGTATTCCTTCTGCTATTTAGAATAACCTGTGATTTATGGTCCAGCTCATGTCCTTGGTACAATCAATCCCTCATCTTGTGTGCTGGATAAATGCAACCGGTGCTCAGCTTTGGATACCAACCTCTGGGATAGAGCACTGGGATGTCCCAGGCAGCAGGAGATCCATAAAAATGGATAATTCCCACTGACAAAGCATCCAACATGAGCCACCCAGCACAAGAGATAAATGTCCTATCTGCACAGGAGCAAAGTCCCATTAAACTGTGTCCTGGGACTGCACACTCCAAATGGGAATGTTGCTTAAATCCATGCTAAGTAACACAGAATCCCTGTTTCCAAAGGCATGGAACACCACCAAGACAAGACACACAGGTTGTTCCCACCTCTGGGAAACCCTGGGGTTCTTGGGCAGCTTTGCTGAGAGCCAAGGATCCCCTGGTCTGGGATCAAGCCTGGCTGCAGTGTTCCACTAAGGGCCCTCTGAAGCTCCTCATCCTGCAAGGAAAGCCATTCCAAGCCATCTAATAAGGAAAGCAATTCCAAGCTTTTTAATCAGGAAAAGGGGGCTGGAACCTTGTTTGGATGTCAATGTCCGGGGGCTCTGGGGCAGAGCCCAGCCCAACTCTCCCTCCACACACTCCGTGGGATCCCTGCCCTGCCTCGGCTCTTTCTGTGCCCTGGAGTTTCACAGCAGCTCCAACACCACAAACTCCTCTCTCATCCCTAGCAGGGAGTGGTCTCTATGGATCACAGCCCTGGGATGGACAAGGGAGCACCTCCAGCTGTGCCCAGGACTACGGAGCTGCCATATAATAACATATCCCACACCCGAGTGTTTCCATATAGGGGAAGGTTTGGGACTCACCCCTTGTACTTCTTATAAGGTAAAGAACCCAGAAACGTCTTTGCTGTCTTGACAGTAACTGGCTCAGTGCCAGCACAGAGGCATTGATTGGGCTTGGAAGGTGTAAGTCAAAGCCTGGTGCTGATTTCATTGGGGCAAGGGCCAAACAGCCCACCTGAACCATAGAAGAAGCAGCAGAAAGGAACTCAAAGAGCTTTTTAGGGGGTTGTAGCAAGGTGCCAGAAGCTTCTCAGACACCTGTGCTCAGCTTTTCTTTATTTCTGTAATGTTTATTTCTTTTTGCATTTATTAAACCTTTTGCTTTTACAAAACACACCTGAAGAGCAGTCTTGCTAATTACTTAAGCCATTTTCTGTGAGGTGCTGGTCACCCTCAGAGGTGTAGGAAAGAATTCCTATACTGCCATGGCCCTGGAGGAGGTGACCTGTCCCTGCCCACCCATCCCGTCCCGTCCCCTGAGGAGTAGAAGCACAGCCATGCCAACTCTTCCCTAATAGATTCTTCAAGTGCCTTCAAGAAATCAGCAGCCCAATCCCTAATTGGGAAGGATCCTGCTTTCCACGGAAAGCACTGAAAGAGCTGTAATTACCCTGCGGGAGATGAAACGCTTGCTGTTCTTTCAAAGCTGATGGGAGCTCCTCTTCCCTGCCAGCCACCCTCCTTTTTGATGGCTCAACTGGGACTTGAAAATATTAATAACAAGTTTTCAGCCTGCTGTTTGTTTGGTGTAATGGCCCCTTTGTGCCTAACAGCACCTTGCTCTCTGTGTGTTTTGGGGATGAGCTGGATGCAAGTTGGACCCAGCTCTGAGGATTGAAGGAATGCCCTGGGAAGAGGAAGTGGAGCTGCTTTGATCCCATAAATCCAGCTTTTCTGGGAGCACCATGGCTGCCTTTCGATTCCTGAACTGTCCGTGCAGCCAGGCCAGCCCCTGAGTCCAGGTCTGAGCACTCCTGCTCCCTGTGTTTGGCTTCCTGGCCTGGGATGGGATGTCCCAAGCTCCACACTCACTTTTCCATGCTGATCCCTGTCTGACCCTTTTGGGACAGGAACTCCCAGGTCCCACTGCTGCCTTCCCTGTCTGTGCAAGGCCTTGGTGGCACTGGATGGTCTTGAAGGTCCCTTCCAGCCTTGATGACTCTGGGATTCCTGGACAAGGAGTAAAACTCTGGGTGCTTCACACAAAGGTCATCCACAGAAGCCAAGCTGTGCCCTCACCAGGGTTATTTCCCTCAGGCCAAAGCCCCTGTGCCCACTTATGCACCCAACTCCGAAGTGATCCCATCCTGCCCACGGTGGTCTGGTCACCTGAGGTGATCCAGCAGCAGCTCCAGGCTCTGCTCCCACCAGCTGAGCCCATGCTAGAGCTCTCCAAGGATCTCTCCCGTGCTCCCCCTGCCCCTGGCTACCAGCACAGAACTCATTTCCCCCAGGAGCTGGGCACTGATGGAGGACGTGGCCGGTGACCCGAAGGCCCTCGGCTGCACACAGCACCCAGGGCAGTCATGCGGAAAAACCTCCTGGTTTGAGGGTAATTGAAGCCTGTTCTGACCTTCACAAGCCTCAAATTAAAATGTATTTCAAGCTTGCAAGAGGTTTGAATCTCCTTCCTTTGAGCCTCCTCAAGCCTGCTGAGTTTTGGCCTCCAGCCCCATCTCCAGGCCAAGTCCCCACTTCCATGTGGAAGGTGGGAGTTTGATGTGACACTCAGCAGATCGAGTGGCACAAAGCAGATCCAGCTTTTGGAAACCCTCAGGAAGAAGACTGGGGGAGAAGGCTTTTCCTTTTTCCTTGGGCACAGGTTACCTGCCCCAGCAGGCAGATCCAGACCATGGCACTGCCTCCCAGGAGGGCACAGACTCGGATTTCTCTGCACCAGCCATAGCACACAATGCAAACCTTGTCCCTGCTCTGCCCTGATGTCACCTGACACCTGATCTGCTGAGAAGGGACAGCACCGGGGCTGGAAGGAACCCTGCCAGATCCACATTAACCCCTGCCAGATCCACATTAACCCCTGCCAGATCCACCCCAGCTCGAGGCAGCTCCTGGGCCCAGTGGCTTTTTTAAGCCAGCGTTCTTAAAACTGGATTGAGTTCACCTTTGAACTCTGACTCGAAACACATCCCATTCCTGGGAAGGGTGGGCACTCCTCTCCTGCTGTCTGCACCTGGGGACACAAGGGGCAATGGGAATTTCACCTCAGGCTCCACATTGGGAGCTCACATCCTGCACCCGAGGAGCTCATCCCACCTCCTGCACACAGGGGCTCCGTGTTTGGAGCGGGAGGTTCTGAGGGAGCCTCTGAAAGCCCAGACCCAGCCTGAGGCCCTGGCACAGGGTGCCCAGAGCAGCTGTGGCTGCCCCTGGATCCCCGGCAGTGCCCAAGGCCAGGCTGGACATTGGGGCTGGGAGCACCCTGGGACAGTGGGAGGTGTCCCTGCCATGGCAGGGCTGGCACTGGGTGAGCTTTTAGGTCCTCCCAACCCAAACCATTCTGGGATTCCAGGTTTCAGACAATGCTCAGCTGCTCTGAGATACCAGCTTTTTATTCCTGCCTTTCCCTTTTTTCCATACAGTGCCTGTTTAACGATGATGCTGTTCCATAAACATCGAGGATATTTAAGAAGCACCAGGAGATTTCTAAAGTCAAGCTATGAACAATCAGGAATTCAATAACTGAAACAGTCCAGGCAACCTTAAATCAAACCTTAAATCCACCCTTCTGGGCTTGTGCAACACAACAGGTCATGCCTGCCTGGTTCATGAGCCAGAAGCACAAACGTTCCCAGAATCCCTGAGACTGGAGAGGAGCTCTGGGATCATTAAATCCAAGCTGTGCCCAATGCTCACCTTGTCCCCAGCCCAGAGCTCTGAGTGCCACCTCCAGGCTTTCCTTGGACACCTCCAGGGACGGGCACTCCAAACCTCCCTGGGCAGCCCCTGCCAATGCCTGACCACCCCCTCCATGGAGAAATTCCTGCTGATGCCCATCCTGAAGGTCTGTCCTGACCCCACTTGTGGCTGCAGCAAAGCCTGGGGGCTGTGCAGGAGCTCTGAGGAGCCTCATCCCAGCACCACATTCCCTTGGGATCTTCTCCCCATGACCTGGGGACAGCAAAGGTCTCTTTTTCCCTGAATATTGGGAAAAGGGATGAAAACCTGCAGCTGGAGTGAGGAATCCTGCCCAGACCCCACAAACAGGAGCAACACAGAGACCTTCCAGACAATACGTGAAAAGCTGCAAATGCACAATTAGAATTTTCTTTCATTCACTCACAACCACACACCCCACAAAAAAAAATCAAATCCTGTTGAAGCTGGCACAGCCTTGAGCTACTGAAGTCAGGAAAGGGTAGCATAAACCTCAGGAGAGCAGCACTCAGCCCTGCCCATTCCCAGGGATAACCCCGGGTTGGGAGCTCCCAGCAGGACCACCCCAGCACAAAACCTCACCCCTGCTACTGCCAAACGTTCTCGGTTCATTTTCACCATCCTGGGTGTGCAGTTTCATTGCTCTAATTACACGGAATTAATTCCTAATTGCTCAGCTAATTTCTGGGTTTAAAAGGAAGGATGTGCAGGACGTTCACCACACCCACACCGCTGACCTTGAGCCTTGATGTCCAAAGATGAAAGGGAAAAGGAAGGAAAAATGGGGTTTGTGTCAAAGGTGGAGCATTGTGTTTGTGTCACTAACTCACAGACAGAGCAGGACAAAAGCTCTGTGAAACCTCATGACATCACAGAGACACCACAAGGTTTTGCCAAGAAGACACAACTTTTTTTTGTAAAAGAAAGCTAAAATCTACCACTTGTGGAAATTGGGACTTCCATTTAAGTCCTGGTAATTTTTTGGGTAAGAAATGTACTGAATCATTGGCTGGATGAATAAAATCAGCTGAGTTGATAATAAAATAAATAAAATATCCTAAACAAAACCTCCTGATCCAGCTGAGGAGGAAGGACATCCCTGCTCCCCAGCCTGCCCAGGTGAATCCAGCTCATCCTCCTGTGTGGGGTCCATCCTGGAGCAGGGGGATGGGACAGGGAAATGGGGATGACATTCCCTGGACTGGGATGAAGCAAAGACAGAGGGAGGTGCTCTCTCCTCCGTGCCAGCTCTGCCACTCCTTCCCAGGGTGCTGATTTCACACCGATTCGGGGAGAAACAAAACAAGGGCAGAGCAGGAGAGAGGGAGAAATCTCCACCTGCACCCCCCCGTGTCCCACAGGAGTTCTGGGAGGGAGGGGCTGGAGAGGCAGAAAGAGCTGGAGCTCCCCCAAAATTCTCCGGAGGTTGTCAGGGGTCACAGGCTTGGATCCTCCCGGCGTTGTCCGGTCTCTGCCCACACCCACACCTGTCCCAGGTAGGTCACGGCCGTGCCCCGTGGATATCCAGAGGGGAAAGGGTTTTAGGAAGATGTGGGGCTGTGGGCAGGGAGGGAATTTGAGATCAGACAGGTGCAATAAACCCCAGAGCCAAACCTCAGCCTCAGCCCCGTTCCTGTAGGAAGCCCATCCGTGCAGAACTCACACCCACACCTTGATCCAAGACGCCCCTGAAAAGCTCCACTTCCCCACGGAGCAGGAGGATTCCCGGTGTCCCCCGGGGTGTCCCCCAGCAGGACAGCACAGCCCTCCTCTCCCTCACCCTCCCGGGCAGGTGAAGCAGCCCCAGCTGCCGGGGCCGGCTCGGCCCAGCCCTACCTGCGGAGCGTCCCCAGGTGCGGGTCCCGGTGCGGAGCTGTCCCGGCTCTGAGCGGCCCTGGCACGGCTGTGGCACACCTGAGCCCTTACCCGCCGAGAGGGCCGGCCCCGGAAAGCCAAGCCTTGTTTTGAGGAGGAGACTTGGGTGTGTTTTGCCCTTCAGGGGAATCAAACAGGTTTCTCCGTGCGGCGGCACGGGCTCCCCTCCCTGTAGGCTCTCCTCTGCATTCCTGGCATTCCCCAGCGAATGCCACGGTCCCCAGCCCTGTGGGCCACTGGCACAGCCCAGAGCAGCCCCCCAGCTCTCACCCCATGGAATTTCTCCTCGGGGCAAACACTGTCAGGGCCTGGCCCCCAGGCAGGGGGAGCAGGGCCCCCACCGCTGCTCGGGTACCGCAGGCTCGGAGCCGCTTCGGTGCCCAGGGAGCATCAGGGACCGGGGCTGTAATTAGCCCTCGACACTGATTGTCTACTTGGAACTCATTAAGGAGGCCCACAGGTGTGATAATCACACGGGAAATTGCTGGGCATTCCGCTCTTCCTCGCTTTATTTCCCTTTCTAATTGCTCTGGTCACCGCACGGTCCCCGAGGGCCGGCTGTGGGGACAGCCGGGCACGGCCAGACCCGGGGACACACATTTTGCCCATCCCTAAAGCCTGGCAGCCGGGGCTGTGTGTTTAGAGCTGTCCTGAGGAGTCAGGGCTTCAGCCTGGCACTGCCACAGGGTGGGAAGGACCAGAGAATCCCAGAATGGTTTTGGTTGCGAGGGATGTTAAAGATTTTCCAGTGCCACCCCTGCCATGGCAGGGACACCTCCCACTGTCCCAGGCTGCTCCCAGCCCCAATGTCCAGCCTGGCCTTGGGCACTGCCAGGGATCCAGGGGCAGCCACAGCTGCTCTGGGCACCCTGTGCCAGGGCCTGCCCACCCTGCCAGGGAACAATTCCTGCCCAATCTCCCATCCATCCCTGCCCTGTGGCAATGGGAAGGCATTCCCTGTGTCCTGTCTCTCCATCCCTTGTCCCCAGTCCCTCTCCAGCTCTCCTGGAGCCCCTTTAGGCCGTGGCAGGGGCTCTGAGCTCTCCCTGGATCCTTCTCCTTCTCCAGGTGAGCACCCCCAGCTCTCCCAGCCTGGCTCCAGAGGAGCTCCAGCCCTGGAGCAGCTCCGTGGCCTCCTCCAGCCCTGGAGGAAATAAATCCCCAATGGAGACCCTGCAGGATCCCTCCCTGCTGCTCCGTGATTCAAGCACAGGTAATGCTCAGCCTGTAGCAGCTGGAAAGAAAAGCTCCTGCCGTCTCTCCTCGGATCTGCTGTGGGATGATGGGCCATTATCCCATCCCCTCCCCTCCCCTCCGAGCGGGATGTGCTCGCACAGGGCCGATAACCCAGCCCTGGCTCCCAGCAGCACAGCCAGGATGACATCAGGGATTTTCAGGCGTGAACGCCTTACTCCAGACCCAGATCTTCCTCTCCGATCTGCTCGGGCTCAGCAGCAGCCGGGCTCAGCTGAGCTTCACTCGGTGGCTGATCCCGGCTGCGATAAGCCGCGATCACAGAGCCGCGCCCTGAGCTCCCGGCGTGTCCAGCTCAGGGAAACCAGAGCTGTTTAAAGCCAGCTGGAGGAACGCAGCCCAGACCCTTCCTGGGAGAGCATCCTCTGCTCCAGGGCTCCAGCTGACAGTGCAGCTTTATTTTCGGTAAGCCCTGAGTCATGCCAGGGTTTGCTGAAGGTTTGTCCGGGTTCTTCCCTGAAAAAACAGTGAGTAACAACCCAGCCTGGCCAGCCCTGCAGGTGCAGGAGGGCCCAAAGCAGCACAGGGACACCCAGGGACTCAGGGCCCTGGCTCTTCCCAGCGGCAACACACGGTTCCATGCTGAACGTTCAAAAACTGGGCTGGCGTTGTAGGACATGAAACAAATTGACTCCATGCTCTCAGAAGAGAAAATAGAAGGCTTTATTTACAGTTTATTTAGTTTCTTTTATAGCTTGCTGCACTAAAAGGAATGCTATTTGTGCACAGCATTTGATACTTCTCAAATCTATTAGTTAAACTATAAACATAGTAAATAACACCTGCAGAAAGGTTTGTTATAAGAAAGAATATTGTTTACTTAAAATGTTTTGAGAAAAAAGGAGAGCTGTTAAAAATTTCCCTTGGGAAGAGCTAGCAGTTCTCAGGCTCAGAAATATTGAGTACACACTGGGCAAGAAAAAAAAAAAAGGGTATTTGTTATGAACAGCTTGATACCAAACACTGAGAGAAATGGATGAGGAGCTCCCAAAGCAGGAGGTCACTGCTGGCTGAGCAGATGCATCCCCACAGCGTGGACAGCAGGAAAGGGATTGGGGTTCTGCCCCTCTGCCCTGCTCAGGTGAGCCCCCACCTGCAGAGCTGCCCCAGCCCTGGGCCCAGCACAGGAGAGAGCCCAGAGGTGCCAGGGTGAGCAGAGGGATGGAGCAGCTCTGCTGGGAGGAAAGGCTGGGAGAGCTGAGATTGTTCACCTGGAGAGGAGAAGCTTTGGGGTGACCTCGTTGTGACCTTCCAGTGCCTGAAGAAGCTGACAGCTTCTACCAGAGGCTCAGGGATGGACTCCAGGTTTCTGTTAGGGAGCTGTTCACATTGGGAGTTAAACACTGCCAAATTCAGGATGCTCCAGGAAAAGACACCAATCTCGGTCTCACCTGGAGCAGCACAGGTGCCCTGCACACCTTTAGAGGAAACCAGAGTGTGCTGAAGTCAACAACACAAAAAGTCCTTTATACTCATCCGACCTGAGCGGAATCCAAGAGGGGAATTTTGCCATTTTCCCACTGAATCTGGTTAAAACCAAGAGGATCTGGCTTGAGCCCCCACCCCTGCAGGCCTGGCCCCCTCCTCAGCCACGAGCCAAGGCTCGGATAAAGCTGTGCCTGAGCCCAGCCCAGAGCAGGAGCAAGGCCCTGTCTCCCATCCCAACCCCAGAACCTCTCCAGGGACACACACACACTCCTGCAGCACGGGAGAGCAGGAAAAAAGAGCCTTTCCCTGCAGCTGCAGTTAAACATTATTGTTATAAAGTAAATTCCAGCCTGGAATATCCGACTTTACCAGGAAGTGGATTTTCATGGGATCTCCTCTCCAAGGAAAGAACAAAGACTCCTTTCTCATCAGGATGTCCCACAGCTGGCACTCCAGTCCTTGTTCTGCCACTTCCAGAGCAGCTGGACGGCAACAGCTGCAAGCCCAGAGCTCATTCCTGCAGGATCAGGGATGTCTGCAAGGAACCTGCTCCAACCTGGAAATCCAGGCAGCCAATTTTATGGGAAGGGGGTTTTACCAAATCATTCCTATGGTAACGGTGACTCCAGCCTGGAGACAGCCCCACAGCCCAGCCTGTGTTTGGACAGCCACTGCAATATCCTGTAACATTTTCAGTATTTTCTAGTTATGAGAAACCTACCAACCCCACTCCAGAGCACTGAGCTGCTCTGGAGCATCTCCTGCTTTCCCAAAACCACTTTCTCCAGCCCCTCCCTGGTGCTGGAGGGGGAGGACAGGTGAGTAACCCTCCAGTCCTGTGGGCTTTGCAGAGGTGCCACCAACCCCAAGCCCAGCAGAGCCCCAGCAGAGCTGTGATGAGTTGCAGGGTGTAAAACCACTACACCCATTTGTTACAAGGGAACCCAACTGGTTTTTCATGAGGCGTCATTCCAGGGCTCTGCCAGAACGCCAGACCTCACCTTCCTAATAGCAGGTAGCAGCACAGCATTGTCTATCCCAAACTATTCCCTGCTGGAATACAGCGATCTCCCCGGGGTCATGGACACACCTGCACACTCCTGGAGCTCAGCAGTGCCAGCACAGACACAAAGTGTTGTTGTCAGCAGAGCCAGGGCACAGCAGAGGCAGAGCTGTGGCAGGGACACCACGCTGCCACCGCGACACCCCAAACATGCTCTGGCGCAAGCGAGGAGATGCTGATTTATCCTCAGCAGCTCAGCGAGCTCCCTGCAGGCTCTGAGGCAAACAAGCTGCTCTTCCCCCTGCCCTGACAGGGCCTGGGTTGCACCACTCTCCCCCTGTGGGCCTGGCACCAGCCAGGGCTTGCACAAGCAGCAGCGAAACTCGGGGAGAGAATTCTCCCGGGGAGCAGAGGCCAGCCCATCCTGCCGTGGCTGGGAGCTGTGGGAATGTCCTGGTGCTCCCTGGCATCAGCACATCGGGGTAACAGGATGTACTGGGATAGAAAACAGCCCTTCCACAGCTTCCCCAAATGCTGAGCTCCTGGATCAGAGTGTCCTGGATCCCAGTGTCTGGAAATCCCCCAGGGCTTGCAGGGTGCAAATGTCACGCTGCTCCCAAGCCTCACTGAATCATGGAGTGGTTTGCCTTGGAAGGGACCTTAAAGCCCATATTGTTCCACCCCATGGGCAGTGACACCTTTCACCATCCCAAATTGCTCCCAGCCCTGTCCAGCCTGACCTTGGACACTTCCTGCACACCCCTGGAGTGCCCTCCATGCCTTTTTGCTCCCTGGACATGCAAGGTCATTTCTGACCTGCTTTTATCCATTTTTCCTCTTACCTATGTCTGGTAATTACACCCAAGCCACCCTTTTTTCCTTTCTGGAGGTGTGCCTGGGCCAGGGCTTCCCCCACATTCTGAGGGCAAGACTGAAAGGGATGCCTTGGACAATCCTCCTGAGCAAGTTCCCTTGGCAGTCTCTGTAAGAGGGGAATGGGGTTTTTGGTTACCTTAACTCCATCTAGAAAAACACTTTTAATCCTCTCTCCCTTCCCTCCCTCTCCTTTCTCCAGGATAAGTAACAGAAGATCTCTCTTTATCTCTCCCACTGCCAAAACCAGTCTCAGGTCAGCAAAATTAGGAGCTGCAGCAAGGAAGAGCCAGGAAAGCCGAGGGAGGGAGATAAGGAGTTTGATGAGAGTGCTCCAGGGAACTCTTTGAAGTCGTGGGGAGCTCCTGTCGAGTGTTACTGGCAGGGACAGACTGCACCTGCGTTTGATCCTCGATGTTTGCAAGGAAAGTTTGATAATGGCAATTTTGTTTCACAGCCTCTGCTCACTGACACACACAAAATACAGACTGGGAGTCATAAAAATCCCTGAATGGTTCGGGTTGGGAGGGATGTTAAAGCTCATCCAGTGCTGCCCCTGCCATGGGCAGGAACACCTCCCGCTGTCCCATGGTGCCCCAGTGTCCAGCCTGGCCTTGGGCACTGCCAAGGCTCCAGGGGCAGCCACAGCTGCTCTGGGCACTGTGTGCCAGGGCCTGCCCACCCTCACAGGGAACAATTCCTGCCCAATATCCCACCTTGCCCTTCCCTGTGTCCTGCCCTTCCATCCTGTGAAAATGATTTCTCTCCATGTTTCTCCATGTTGTCAGTGGGCTCCTTCAGGCACTTCAAGGCCACAGTGAGGTCACCCCAAAGCTTCTCCGGGCTGAACCATCCCAGTTCCCTCAGCCTTTCCTCCCAGCAGAGCTGCTCCATCCCTCTGAGCATCCTCGGGACTCGCTCCAGCAGCTCCACGTCCTCCCTGTGCTGAAGGGGTGGCACAAAAATACAGAAGGATCTCATCAGCTGCTGAAAAACCCCAGGATGGGATTTATCCTGATTAGAATTGGAAAAGCAGAGGAGGAGGCCAGAGCAGGGCTGGAAGAGGCTGTGGGTCGAGCAAGGTTCTGCTGTGGTGTGGCCAGGGCTGGAGGCACAGCCAGGCTCCAACACTCCCTGTTTACCTGTGCTTGGGAAACAGCAGCGCTCAGAGCCAGAGGAACCTGGCAGCTCCCTGAGTGCACTCGGAGAGCCCAGCCCGGGTGTGCCACAGCCCTGCCCCAGTGCCAGCCCAGCCACTGCCCCAGTGCCAGCCCAGCCACTGCTCCAGTGCCAGCCCAGCCACTGCTCCAGTGCCAGCCCACCCACTGCTCCAGTGCCAGCCCAGCCACTGCTCCAGTGCCAGCCCGGCCACTGTCCCCCAGCCCGGCTGTGCCACAGCCCTGCCCCAGTGCCAGCCCAACCATTGCCCCAGCGCCAGCCCAACCACTGCTCCCCCAGCCCAGGAAACCTCGGGAACTGCTCCCCCATCACAGCAAAGCTCTGGATCCCTTCCTGGGCAAGGGAACCCTTCTACCCTGCTCTGATCCAGCTGAGCTCAGCCCCCAGAGCCTCCCTCCCGTTCCAGGAGCACCCTCAGCTCCCCCGCCAGGCTCCCAAGGACAGGGAGAGGACGGACCCTGCCCAGGAACTGTGTCCAAGCGCAGCCGCGGCATTTTTGGGGATGGACTGGAGCTGCCAGGCTGGGAAATGCCACCTAGAGATCAAAGGTGATGTGGTGATTTACCTCTGGTTTGGCTTAGAGGAATCCTGGATCCTTCCACTTCCACCTAACTCTATTCCCTCCCTTGCAAGGGCAGAGTTATCCCTGCTCCCTGCAGGAGTGCCAATCAGAATGGTGGGAGCTGGCCCAAGCACCTGGCCAGTATTTGCTTCAAGATCAAGCAGGGCCAAGGTTGGAAAAACCAGCAGTTAACCAGCAAATAAAAATTCCCAGGAAAAAAAGCCCAACGTGTTGTTGGGTTGTGTGTTTTGGTGGTGGTTTTTTTTTTATTTTTTGTGTTCCCCCCCCCCCCCAAAAACACCCCAAAAATAAAAAAAAACCCCT
>VWYN01016415.1:61379-78582 GCA_013400075.1 Hippolais icterina | reverse complement strand
CCCCGAAAACAGCCAGAAGTTAAAATAAAACCCATTTAATCAGACTATAGTAGCACACTGAGGTTAAGGCTCCTTGTGGCTGAGGTTGTGGCTGCCTCTGGATCCTGGCAGTGTCCAAGGCCAGGCTGGATGGGGCTTAGAGCAGAATGGGACAGTGGAAGGTGTCCCTGGGGGTGGAATGGGATGGGCTTTAAGGATCCTGGGATTCCATAATTCTGTGACTGAGGCACTTCCCATCCTTCTGAAATTTGAAACACCAGAAGTCCCAGGGAGCCAGGGATTTGTACAGGGCAAAATTCCAGCTCTAACCTAAACCTCTCATTTAAAACCAAACCAGAACTGAAGTGCTTAGAATGGTTAGAGGGCAAAGAACATTTAATATACAAGTCACAGGAAATAGCTTGGGGACCATTGCTTTGTATCCATTTCCTTGTGGAAAAGAAGTTTTTTCATGGACTAAGTGGTCAGAGCACCAAAAATCCCCATGACCAGCACCGACAGGGCAGGGAGGAGGAGTTTGATGCTGTAGGATCTTCCCTCCACTGCAGATCTTGTGGGAAGGCAGCTGTGGTAAAACACTGCTGGGGCTGCTGTCAGGCAGCTCCCAAAGATCTCTGCCCCAAAAAGGGAACCATTAACATCCTGTTTGTGCCGAGAGTGGGATCTGCCCTTTCAGAGATGGAACACAAAGCTGGAAAGTCATCTCTGTGTGATTGATTTGGGTTCTTTTGGAACAGAAATAAACCCTGCATGGACAAAGGAACACACTCCTTATGGGTTCCTTCTCTGCCTCAGGGAAAAGCCAAATCACCCCCTGATCATGGAGGGAAAACCAAAAGAGCTGCAAAGAATTAGGAGATGGTGACAGAACTCCTTTTTGGCACGGGGCTCTCTTGTGGAGAGCAAAGCCAAAGCCCAGAGGGGAGCCAGCCACGGGAAGTGTTTGTGACCCAGCCTGCAGCTCTGGCAAGGGGTGGCTGCTGTCACCAGAGCAACAAAACACGGGACAAGGGTGGAGGGAGGGGAGCTGGAATGCTGGTGTGCCTGCTTGGGATTGAAGAGGGCACAGCAGGGTGTTTATTCACAGCCCAGAGAGTTCAGCAGCTGTTTCCAAACAACAAGTCACATCCAAGAAATGAACTGTCAGCACAGCTCCCCCACGGGGAACAGCGAGGAGGAGGAGGAGGAGGAGCAGAGAACTTCAGGAAAACTCCTGTTGCTGGGAATTGGTGACACCTGCTCCAGGTTCAGCTGTCAGTGATGACAGAGATCAGGTGGGAGAGGCTCCAGGCAGAGCAGTCAGGCCCTGGCCCGACGCAGGCTGGGGTAGCTCTGCACAGTCCTGGCAATGGCCTCGTCCAGGCTGACCACAGGCCTGTAGCCCATGGCCCTCTTGGCCCTCTCACAGCTGTAGTAGTGGAAGGTCCCAGCCAGGGCCACCCTCATAGGTGTGAAGGTGGCCTTGATGGTCACCAGGGGCCTGAGCAGGGCCAGCAGCAGGGACAACAGCAGGGCCAGGTAATAGGCCAGCCAGTAGGGAATGTGGTACTTGGGAGGGTCGTAGTCCAGGCCGGTCAGGATCCGGGACATGAACGTCCAGAAGGGAATTGGTTCATCGTTGGTGATGTGAAAGGCCTGGAGGAGAGGCAGAGGAGAAGCCAGGGGTTAAAACCAGGGTGGATTTCCCAGGTTTGGCTCTGTGATGGACATGACCCCCCGACCTGGGCCAGAGCACACTGTCCTGACACACTGCTTGGCACTGCCCACCTGTGTGCACAGGGGGGAATCCCTGCTTCTCCAAGGAAATCAGCTACTTCAGCAGTCCAGAGGCCAGGACTCCTCATAAATGGCAACCAAACTGGCTGCCACAGCACAGAGCAGACATGTTAAAACAGCTGAGTGTGCCCAGAGCACAGCGGGACCAGGAAAAGCTGGAAAAGTTCCTCCTGTTCTGAACTGTGTCCCAAAAGCTTCTGTGTTTCCATGTGTGCCTCCTGGCTGCCCCCAGCTCTGCCTGGATTGCCCTTCACAAGGAGTTTTAGAAGAGGAAATTCCAGGATCTCCATCCAGCTCAGCCCAGGTGGCTGCACACAGTGCTCACCACAAATGGGAAACCTGGAGCTGCTCCCCTGCAGGATGGATGTCCAGGACATTCAGGAATCAGCAGAGTGACAGCAGAGGCTGGGGTCCCTTCCCTCCCCTCCCCTCCTTCCTCACCTTCCCACACAGGGGAGAGCCTTTGTGCAGCTTTTCTGCAGCCAGGATGTGCCCGTGCACCACGTTCTCCACGTAGGTGAAATCCACCAGGTTCTTTCCATCCCTGCACACAGAAAAGGAATTTAGACCCAAGGCAAGGTGGGCAGAAAATCTGCTTGTGGCAAAAGGAAGGACTTCTACCAGGATAAATTCATCCCAAGCTTCCCCTTCTCCCACTCTCTGGTGCTGCAATTTCAGGCCATACTTTTAGTATTTCATATTTAATAGGGATTTTAATTGCCAGAACTTCAAATACAACAAGTGGTGTAAATGAACAGCAAGTAATGTGAGCTGTCTCATATTAATGGCACAGCTCTTTAACAGCTCAAACCATGCCAGTTTTCCTCATGGATATTCCTTTGGCATTATGGACACTCACCATGGCAAGGGGTGAGCCCCTAACAATGGATTTTTAAGGAAAAATAAATGGAAAGTGAAAAATAAAAGAAACAACACAACTGTTTTCCTTTTGTTCCCTTCCAAAAGGCTTTGTAGATGCAGCACCTATTCTGCACCAGCTCTGAAATGCCTGGGCCTTGCTCACCCAATGATGAACTTCATTTTGCCACTCCGAGCTGCCTGGATGAGGATGGGAACCAGCTGAGGGTCTCTGGGACCAAATATTCCATGGGGACGGATTGCAGTGGTGAAGAAATTGTTGTCTGGATCGTTTGCACTGAGCACCTCCTGTAGGGAAAGTGGAGAAGAGAGTCAAGAAGGGAAACTCAGCAATGCATCCCACGATCATCACTGAAGGGGCTGGGGCCTCCCCATCTCCTCAGGAAGGAACCAGTGCAAGAATTATTATCCCCTCCTGTCTTTCCAAGTGATCCTTTCTTTGTTCCCATCTCTTTTCCCAGTTCTCCTTGATAAGAAAACCAGAAAAAACCAGTTTTCATGGTTGAGCACTGAATGAATTGACAAAGGAAGGGAAGGCTTTGCTTCTCTCATATAACACCCCAGCAGCCAGAGGAGCTTTCCAAGCTCCTTGACTCCATGAACTCTGTGCACAAGCTGGAGCAAAGGAGGACACTCAGGAATTCCATTTCTGTCCCTCCCAGGGACATTCCTACCCCAGCCCTCCTGGATCTGCCTCAGGAGGGGCCGATCCCATCTCCCTGGAGCTCCAGCAGCACATTCAGCAGCTCTGGAGCAGATTTCATTCTCCTGGGAGTTCCTAAACAACGTGTGCTCCTCATTTCCAGCAGCTGCTGGAATTTCTGTGGAGGAGGCACAGACAAAATCCTTTCCTTTTTCTCCAAAACAAAGCCATAATCACCAGCACTGGGGCTAGCCCTGATTGCTGCTCCTCAGCTTCCCCTTTATCAGTTACTGCAAAGTGCTGCTGAAGGAACAGATGTTTTCACAATTCAAATTAATTAAGCTCTTGTGGAGGAAATTCCTTCCAGGCTCTCACACTGTCAGCATCAGCCTGGAAGGGACTCTCAATTCTTCTGGCACAAAAAGCACAGATTCTTCCCACAGCTGAAATGCAAGCCAGGGAAAAAGGATCCAAAAAAGCTCTGTTGCCTTTGATTGAAAACATTGTTACTCCATGTTTAAACCACAGATGCTGCAGCAGTCAGAACATGAGAAGAGCAGATATTGGTGATGTGCAACTGGCCAAAGCAGAGAACTCTCAGATGTTTGGAGATCTTTTTAAACATTAATATTTTCAGTAATGGCCTGTGCCCCTTAGGCCATATCCCCACCTCCTCTCCTCTTTCCTCAGTGCCTTTTTCACATTCCCAACTCTAAGTTCAGGCTGCAAATCAGGAAAAGAGGCAGAGGAGACAAAAACTTCCCCTGACTGCTGTTAAACCAAAGCTGTGGCAGGTAAAAACTGGGATTATCCCGTGGCTCTTCCATGGCAGTGACACCTCTGGCAGTTCTGGAACCACCTCTGCAGTGCCACACAGGATTTCATTCAGCCTCTGGGGCAATTCATGCCACAGCTTGATTTTATTCTCTTTTTATTAAGTGAATACATCCAAAAATAACTATTTAACCATTGGCAAATACCTTCTCCTGCAGGATCTTGGTCTCTGTGTAGTAATCAATAGGTTTTTGTGCATAGGGGAGATCTTCTGAGCCATTTTTTATGTCTGTGCCCTCAAAAACTACACTGGCACTGCTGGTTAACACCAATTTCTGCAAGAGATAGGGGAGAAAACAGTTACTGAAAGCCTAAAATAAAAGGGTCATTATTTACAAAGGCTGAGTAAAGATAATAACGATAATAATAGNAGATAGGGGAGAAAACAGTTACTGAAAGCCTAAAATAAAAGGGTCATTATTTACAAAGGCTGAGTAAAGATAATAATGATAATAATAATAATATTTAACCAACTGTTCCTACAGAAAATAATCTGAGTCCAACTGAAGATGAATAGAAAGTGCAGGTAAGAGAACTTGCCCTTTTTAATTCATTCTGTCCCACCATTTAATGCTACCTAAAGGAGATTAAAACATTCCAACAGACACCCAAGGCACTCAATCCAGGGGAAACATCTCCAGGAAAATCAGAGGCTTGGAGCACTTAACCCACACCCAGTGTTTTAAAGCAAGATTTGCTCATTTTAGCAATAACAGATCACAGTGGATTAAACAAAAAAAAAGAAACCTTGGATATTTTTGCTTGGTGATTTAAATGAAATGAATATAATAAATAAATTTAAAATAAATGAAATAAATTAATTGAAATGAAAACTTATGGGATATCAAAGTAATTTAAGGAGAAAATCCAGTCTCCAATTCCAGGCTGGCTTCCTCAGGCTCTTCCTTTTCTGGGCAATTGACTTTCTAAACCAAATGACACTGAGATTATGGCACAAGTGTGTTCCTCCTCATTCCATGGTGAGGAATTCACAGAGGGAATAGATGCCATGAACATTCCCACTGCTGGAAAAGCCATCTCTGGGCTGTCCCCTGATGAAAGCAGGAAATGAGCTTCTTGTGAGGTGTTGTTCTCCCAGGGTGACTCCCAGGTAGGACAGATTTTATGGATGCTTTTCCATCACAATGTGGTTTTCTGTGGCAAACAGGGATTGAGTTTACACTTAGCAGGAGACCCACAGAGTCTCTCTTCCACTGGTTTTCATGGAAGAAGTGGGAATTCAGTATCTCAGAGCCCTTTGTCCCCCTCTCAGAAAAGACTGACATTTGCCTGTGATGCAAACATTACAAAGTCCATCAGCCTCTCCCATTCTCCAGGGCTTTCCCACCTTTACCTGCACTCCAGCCTCTCTGCAGGCTTCGATCACTGCCTTGGTTCCCATAAAATTCACCTTGTAGAAGAGCTCCCTGTTGTCACTGGAAGGGGCTGGTGATGCACAGTGGAACACCACGGACACTCCCCGCAGGGCTGGCAGCAGAGCCTGCAGGAAACCACAGGGAGACAGGAATGGAGCAACAGCCATGGAGGATATCAGGAAAAAATACCAGCAGGGAAATAAAACAGCTCTTTTTTTCATGGAAACAGCTACATTTCAGGTCATGTTCCCTCCATAAAGGTGAGCAGCTGGAATGGGGGTATCATCTAAGATCTCCTCAGCACACATCACCTCTTCTTCCCAGAGAAATCCTGGGAGCTTCCCCAGAGCTGCAGTCTGTCCAGGCTGAACTCCCTGCAATTCCCAGGTGCAGGTACAAGGCTCAGGACTATCTGGAGCTGGGACACTGAGGAAGCAGCAGATTTAAAGCTCCCCACAGCACTGGCTGAGTGCAGGTGACTGTCCCCAAGTCACCTCCCACACGGCTCACACAGTCCTTGGCCACGGCTCCCACTCACCCTGCCCTGACTGTTGGGAATGAGTTGTGCCATTCTCAGGGAGCTGAGCAGAGCTGGGAGAGCCCCCTGCAATTAGCCCGGGGTCTGTAATTACCCTGTGAATCTCAGCTAACAGTAATGCAAAGCACCAGGCACAAACCCTGCTCTTCTCAGCTTGAAGCCAGGCATCAGACACCACACCTGTTTCCTTCAGAGGCTTCCAAGGAAAAGTGCAAGGCCTGCATTGGCCCTTGCCAGCTGCTGCCACTCCTTCCTCACCTCCTTGTCACACAGGTCTCCCAGGAAGAAGGTCACCTGCTGGCTCTCAAACCTCTGCTGGATGTCGAAGACGTTGACGCTGTAGCCCCTGGCCAGCAGCTGCTCCACCATGTGCTGCCCCAGGAACCCCGAGCCCCCGATCACAGTGCAGCTCCTGCCGGCCTGCAGGGACAGGAGAACCTCCCTGACTCACAGGAACACCCAGCACACTGACCCAGCTTCCCTGCAGCTCAGGGAGCTGCAATTCTGCTCAGCAGCTACACTGCAGGAATCTGAATTTGGACATCAGAGCTCTGTGCTGTCACTGGGAGTTATGAGTGCAGACACTCTGGTGGGATTTTGGGAGGACTCTGCCTCCTGCTCACAACCAAGAGGCTCAAGGAGGAGGGAAGAAAAAGAAGATTGGCCCTTATGAACTCTGCTTGGATAGCAAAGCAAACAGAATTTGAAGGGAGCCTGCAAGAAAGATGGAGAGAGATTTACAAGAGCATGGAGAGGCAGGACACAGGGAATGGCTTCCCACTGCCAGAGGGCAGGGCTGGATGGGAGATTGGGCAGGAATTGTCCTGGCCCTGGCACAGGGTGCCCAGAGCAGCTGTGGCTGCCCCTGGATCCCTGGCAGTGCCCAAGGCCAGGTTGGAGCAGCCTGGAACAGTGGGAGGCGTCCCTGCCATGGCAGGGGATGGAACTGGATCAGCTTTAGGGTCCCTCCCAACCCAGACCAGTCTGGGATTCTGGGATGATTCTGTGATTTGTTTCAGCCTCCTGGCACAGCTAATTCATTAAAACCATCGCCATTATCAGAACCTGGGACACTCAGAGCCAAGAAAGCAAACAGGTAAAGGCAGGGGCTGTCCTTTTGAGCCATTAGTTCTTCCTTTCTTTTTCTTTCAGCTTTGTAAATCAATGATTGGAGTCACTAATTAACAGATTTCAGTCTGGCCACTCATCTGACTGGACTGAGACCAACGACCTCACTGAACGACCTCACAGAACATCCAGGCCCTGATCTGAGGGAGCTGTGACACAAAGAATGCTCTGTGCTGGCTGGAAAGAGTTTTACTCCTGGTTGTAACACAACACCCACCTCTGCAGGGATCTCTGAGGGAGCCTGAACCCCCTGGAGCCACACAAAGACAACAATTGTTCACAACTCTTCAAGGGCCACATCCTTAAGCAAAGGTTCTCCTGCCAAGTGTTGGGGGATTCACAAGAGAAATTTGAGGAGTTCCCTGAGTTACATCAAAGCTGAACCAGTTATTTGGGATGGGCCATGCAAAGGAGAGTCTGATCAGGGTCTGGAGCATAAACCCTGTGAAGAGCAGCTGGGAAAGGGGCTCAGCCTGGAGCAAAGGAGGCTCAGGGGGCCCTTGTGGCACTGCACAACTCCCTGACAGGAGGGGACAGCCGGGGGGTCGGGCTCTGCTCCAGGGAACAGGGGGAGAGGGAATGGCCTCAGCCTGGGCCAGGGGAGGCTCAGGGTGGATATTAAGGACAATTGTTTCATGGAAAGGGCTGTCCTGCCCTGGCAGGAGCTGTCCAGGGCGCTGGTGGAATCGTTGTCCCTGAAGGGATTTAAAAACTGTGTGGATGTGGCACTTGGGGACACGGGGTGGTGGTGGCCTTGGCAGTGCTGTGGGAATGGTTGGACTCCAAGATCCCAGAGGACTTTTCCTTCCTAAGTCATTCCATGATTGTCTGATTTTATGGCGTCAATGAGGCAAATTTGGTGCAGCTTAAACACAGAAGAGGGAAGTTCAAATAAAATATCTCTTTAATGGGCTCAGGGGGGCCCTTGTGGCTCTGCACAACTCCCTGACAGGAGGGGACAGGCTGGGGTCAGGCTCTGCTCCCAGGGAACAGGGACAGGAGGAGAGGGAACGGCCTCAGCCTGGGCCAGGGGGGGGGATTGGTGGATATTGGGGAAATTTCTTCACTGAAAGAGTGGCCAAGCCCGGGTAGGGGCTGCCCAGGGAGGTTTGGAGTCCCCATCTCTGGAAGTGTTCAGACAAGGAGTGGATGTGGCATTTTGGGATGTGGTTTGGAGGAGATGAGCAGCTTCAGTCAGAGGGGGCATGGCTGCTGAGGGGACAGAAACTGTTTCAGCTCCTCCTCAAAGGCAGTCTCTCCCTTCCACTGACATCTCCCTTTTCCCTGTACCCTTTCCCATTAGGTCCCTTCCACCTCACACCATTCTGGCATTTCCTGACCCCCGTGCACTCTCCAGGAACCAAGAGCACCCAAACTGCTCTGAGATGTGCTTGAAGAAAAGTTTTACTGTAGCAGAATGCTGCCCTCTGCCTCTCAACCCCAGAGCACTGCAGATGCTTCAAAGGAATCCCAGAATCCCAGACTGGTTTGGGTCGGGAGGGGTCTTAAAGTTCATTTTATTCCACCCCTGCCATGGGCAGGGACACCTTCCACTATCCCAGGTTGCTCCAAGCCTCAGTGTCCAACCTGGCATTGGACACTTCCAGGGATCCAGAGGCAGCTACAATTGTATAGAATTTTATTAAAAACTCTCTATAATTTGAAATTGCACAGTATGATATTTATGGCAAGCCAAGCTACATGTCTATATTGATTTTAAGGTATGAATTCAAAATTACCCAAATTATACCTTGGAAAATCACGTTTTCTCCCCAGAATTATCATTAATGCAGGATCAGCCTCCTGTCTTCCCTAGTGATGTGCAGAATATCTATGAATTTGTTTCTGCAAGACAAAACTTCCCAAAGCACCATTTGAAGCCCCAACTCACCGATCTGAGGTGTGTGGCCATGGCTTGGATGAGGCACTGTCCACCAGAATCCTTGAAAAAAGGGAGAATATTCTTTTATTCCCAATAAAATACCACATTTCTAGTCACAGAAATCAGGGTTTGAAGTCATTACTCTGAAGAAGGACGAAGCAAGGGAGTTAATTCTCCCTGTTCTTGCAAACTAAATCAGCAACTGCAGGTGCTGGCCTGGCTCTTTGGTAGTGATTTTTCTGAAAGCCCTTTGAAATCCCAAGGAAAAAGCCAAGAAGAGGCGGGATTGGTGCTTGTCCACCTGGAACCCCGAGCTGGTTTAAAGCAGGGGCACAGGGTGATCCCCTGCCAGCTGTTCCCTCTTCCATCCCCTATCCCTCAGCACCTCAGCCCTCTCTAAAATGCACTTTATGAACTGCCCGACGTCCAGTTCCTCCCAGCTCTTTCAGCTCTATCCCAGAGCCCCCCATCCTTCTCCTCACAGCTGCCAGGACCCTCCCCATGGCCCCGGGACCTCCTCCCCTGCTCCCAGCACGTTTCACCACTCCCAGCTCCTTCCCCACAGCCCCCAGGACTCTTCCTCATCCCCCCAGAACCTACCTCACGGACGCTAGGCCTTGTCTCACAACCCCCGGCCGCTCCCCGCCGTTCCCAGCACCTTTCCCGGCTGCCGGGACCCTCCCGGACCCCTCTCGCCGCCGCCGCCCCTGCCCGCCGGGAGCCCTGGCCACGCCCCTATCCCCGCCCCTTGCCTGATCTTCACCAGTCAGCGTGGCGCTTTCCCGCCAGACCACGCCCACTCACCCCGTTCCCGCCTCTTTCCCTGGGGCGAGCATCGCGCCAGCCCGTTCCCGCTCGCTGATTGGTCCAACCCCTCCTCGCTCCGACCAATCGCGTTGAAGGAAGGCGGAGATTCTCCCACGCGCTCATTCCCCTTTGGCCCCGCCACACGCCAGCCAATAGGAGCGCGCGTTGCCATAGCAGCGGCGTGGGGGGAGACAGCCAATGGGAGGGCGCGATATTGAGGCTGTCAGGCGTGAAGCCGGCGGGATGGTGAGGGCGGACGTGAGGGGGCTCGGGAGCGGTCAGGGGGCTGTCAGGGGCCGGCGAGGGCGCTGAGGAGAGTCAGGAGCTCTGAGGGGGCGGGGAAGGGGCTCAGAAACGTTGAGGCGGCTCAGGGTCCGTGAGGGGGCTCCGGGGCCGTGAGGGGGCCCAGGGGTTGTGAGGGGGGCTCAGGAGCCGTGATGGGGGCTCCGGGGCCGTGAGGGGTCTCCGGGGCCATGATGGGGGCTCCGGGGCCGTGAGGGGTTTCCGGGGCCATGATGGGGGCTCCGGGGCCGTGATGGGGGCTCCGGGGCCGTGAGGGGGCTCCGGGGCAGTGAGGGGCCCCCCCGGGTCCCCCCGTTCCCCCTCCCTGACACCCTGCTGTACCGCGCCGAGGCCTCCGGCTTTAAGAAGCCGTCGCTGGGAGCCGCGGCTCAGAGGAAGAAGTCGAGTCCTAAGCTGGAGCTGCCGGAGGAGCAGCAGCGGGAGATCCGCGAGGCCTTCGAGCTCTTCGACACCGATGGCAGCGGCAGCATCGATATCAAGGAACTGAAGGTCAGGGCTTCCCTGGGGCTGGGAGTCACTGAGGTTATAAAGGAACCCGGCCATAAATGCTAAAATTACCTCCAAAAGCACAGGAGTTTCCTGAGTTTCCCCTCCTTCTCCCTCCAGAAGAAAATCTGGTAGGCAAAAGGCACAGTTTTCTCTTCAATTGCAGCTCTTTACTGCTCTTATCCAGGCTGCCCAAAATTCATGTACAGTTCTGTGCTTTCTGTCCCAACTCCTCTGTTCATAAAACATCAAAAAGGAGTTGTGCACATTAAAAAGGTTTGAGAGGGGGGTTCCCCTCTTGTTGAAGATTTAATGCTTCTTTATTATTGTTATTATTGTTGCTACTATCTGGCCCTTTATCAAAGAAGGAAAATGTTTTCCCAACAACATTTTTATCACCAGAATGAAAACTGAACTTATTTAAATTCCCTGTGGTGACCAGTTCGAGATGGTGAGAGTGTGTGTAGGAAAATCCTGGATTAGCTGAGGGACAATCCAGAACAGGAATGTTCCTATCCCTGTTTTCTGCATCCTGATGTGTGTGCAGAGCAGCCTCACTCTCAGCCTGCCCAGTTTTCCTGGGCACACAGAATTTTTGACAGAAATTTCACTTTTTCCCTCTCTCCTGTGGTTTTGGTGATAATTCTGTAGGATTTGTGACTTACTTTGTCCTTCCAGGTGGCCATGAGGGCCCTGGGGTTTGAACCTAAGAAGGAAGAAATCAAGAAAATGATCTCAGACATTGATAAGGAAGGGACAGGAAAAATCAGCTTCTGTGACTTCCTGGCAGTGATGTCCCAGAAAATGGTATGGATGTTTTACAGCTCCAAACAAAGGGAATTTTGAAAGTGGACAAGGAGCCTTTATCACCTTTTGGGTTTAGAGGGAGATTAAAGTACTATTTTAATCCTAACAATTAAATGTATAAAAGTTGGAGTAATCCCTATCCTGGATTCTCTCATTTTTCAGGGAAAAATTAAAATTGTGATATCATTAGCAGGTTTCTTTAACAACCAGAGGTGATTTTTGTGTTTGAAAAAAGGGAAAAAACTTTTCTCACAGAGGAAAATCAGCTCAGGCCTGCAGGAAGCTTTTGGAGTGTTGTTGTCTGGCATGGGGGTGTTTTCTTTCCTTGAATTCTAATACACAGATTAAATCTCTGGTTTCAAAAATATTTTTTAAAACCCAGATATTTAATAGTAGAAGATCCTTATAGTGAAATCCCAAAGATATCTGGCTGGCAAGGACAGAAAAAAAAAATCCCTGAAAGCCTGAAATTCTGGTTGTGTCTCTGTCTCCTTTCAGCTTTTATATGTCACTCCAGCTAGCTCTGCTCCTTTAGTTGTTCCCAGGGGTTTCTCAGTCTATCAGATCTTTTATAACTTTATTTTGAGTGTCACCTACAACACAATCACACCTTTTTTACCTTAAACTCGTTCTTTCTTCCTCAAGGCTGAAAAAGATTCCAAAGAGGAGATTCTCAAAGCTTTCAAACTCTTTGATGATGATGAAACTGGAAAAATCTCTTTCAAAAACCTCAAACGTGTGGCCAAAGAGCTGGGGGAGAACCTCACAGATGAAGAGCTGCAGGTTTGGACCCGCTGGTTTTGGGATCTTTGGTGCTGGAGCTGGGAGGAAAATCCTCTCAGTGCTGGTAGGAAGGGAGGAATTTCTGGACTCTGGATTTTGAGGTCAAGAATGGGTTGAGCCCACGTGCATGTAGGAATGGGATCATCCAGTTGCAGTTTTGTGGATTAGCAGTGATGTGAAAGGAATGACTCTGCTCCAAGCATTTTGTTTCCCCCAGGACTTTTCCTATAATATTTCCTGGTCAGATTTCTCTATAAATACACCCAGCAAAACAGATTTCAGGAAATATTTTGTCTGAGCTTAAGCCAACGCTGTCCCCTCCAGCACAGCTTACTGGATGAATCCAGTAACTCCCAGTAAAACGCTCACCTAACTGCTGACCCCAAATCTCTTGCAGGAGATGATTGACGAGGCAGATCGGGATGGGGATGGGGAAGTGAGCGAGCAGGAATTCCTGAGGATCATGAAGAAGACCAGCCTTTACTGAAGCCCAGTGGAATTTATTCCTTGGCACTTGTGTACATTCCTTAGGTGGAGGCCTCACTTTTGTAGTGTCTTGATTTCTTTGGAGGCAGCAGAAAATACAGGTCAGTTCTGTTAGTAGTTTTTTCTGTAGAATTTTTTTTTGTTTAGAAGCTTTAAAGGTGTTTGGGAGCACTTTGCACCTGTTTACAGGCAGCAACATGGTTGATGATGTTTACACTGCTTTAAATACACAAATCACATTTTTGGGACCAAATTCAGATCCTTTTCTGACTAAAAAAATGGGTCCAAATGATTCCAGTTTGGTAAAGAGGTGACTCAAAACTAGACAGTGTCAATGTATTGCTCAGTGTAAATCTATTTTGGGTTTATGTCTTGGTTTGGGCCTTACCGTGAACTCTTTTTATGATACATTTGTTGCAGAGACCAGCTTTTTAGACCCTGTTTTATGAGGATTATCCTTTCCCTCCCTTTATAGGGCATTCTTTAAACTCAAAATAAAACCAAACTGCTGCAACTTACCTTGTGTTCAGTTCACATGCTAAAGAAATCTTATCAGAAGGAAATTCCCAGTGCTGCTGCTGAGAGCTCTGTGCTTGCAGGAATGCTCAGAGGCTGCAGATGGGATTGTATTGCAAATAAAGTCTTATCTTAAGCCATCAGCTTTGTAAAAAGGGGTTTGATCCCCACTTTGCCAAAAAAAAGATGTGGCCAGGCTGGAGAGGATCCAGAGAAAGGCCACAAAGATGATCCAAAGCCTGGGAAGCTCCCTTGTGAGGAAAGGCTGAGCAAACTGAGCTTGTTCAGCCTTGGGAAACTGAGGTTTAGGGGAGATCCTGTCACCATGTTTGGTATTTGAAGGGTGGCTACAAAAGAGGAGGAAACTCCCTTTTTATGAGGACTCATGGAAAGTACAAGGGATAATCTGTGCAGGTTATTCCTGGGGAGATTCTGAAGGGGCACCAGAGGACAATTCTGAGAATCGGAGAGAAAATCAGCTGTTGGAAGTGGTAGATTCCCCAAGTTCAGACACTTTGGGATCAATCAGGACAGGCTGCTGGGGCATCTTGTCTAGACAGCATTTTTACCAAGAAAGGTTGGACCAGGTGAGCCTTGAGATCTTTCCGACCTGGAATTCTCTGGTTCTGTTAATGCAGGAGAATTTCACCTCTCCCCACCAGAGCTGACCAGTGTCACATTCCTGCTCCACTCTGGGTTCTGACAAATCCCAGCAAAACAAGGAGGGGTTGGTGCTGGGGATTTCTTCCTGTATCATTTTCCCAGCTGACCCAGAGCTTGTCCTGATCCGGAGGGAAAGGCAGAGACAGAAGCAGAGTTCAGAATTCAGTAGAAGCATCAGATTTTATTTGGTAGCAGAACTGGGTTCCTTCCTTTGGCATTCACTGCTCTGAGGGAGGGGTTGGGGAGCAGCTGAACCTGAGCCCTGTGGGAGCCTGATTCCTACCTGGCCTCAAGCTGAGGGAGGGCAGGGATAGGTGGGATATTGGGATGGAATTCCTCCCTGTGAGGGTGGGGAGGCCCTGGCACAGGGTGCCCAGAGAAGCTGTGGCTGCCCCTGGATCCCTGGAAGTGTTCCAGGCCAGCTTGGAGCAGCCTGGGATAGTGGAAGGGGTCACTGTCCATGGGAAGAGATTGGAACAAGATGAGCTTTAAGGTCCCTCCCAACCCATTCCATGATCCCATGCCAGCTCCCAGCCCATCCCCTGCCAGGGAGTGATGTGTCCTTGGCAGAACACAAGGTTCTCCCTCCTCAGCAGCCACCAGAGGTCTGGGAGCAGAGCTACTGAGTGTGAGGGGGAAGGACGTTATCCCAGCAGGAGGAGCTGGGTGCCTGTGGGGGTTCAGGCCAGCCTGAGCACCTCCTGCACCATTTTCCCGATGCCGTCGTGGATGTCGTGGATGGGGGCGTTGCACATGAAGGCGCTGGTGGTCACCAGCCTGTTCCTGGTGTCCACGTGCACCTCGGTGACCTGGCTGTTCACGTGCCTGCAGCCCAGCTCCTTCATGGCCTCTGCAGTCTTGGCATAAGGCCACCTGCAAGGGAACAGAATAAAAACCTGGAGATGGGAGCATCCTGCACACTGCACTTGGGCAAGGGCTAGAGGGTAAATTCTGTTGTCACTGCACAAGACCTGCCCACTGGGATCCCAATCTTTTCCTGCTAGAGGAGTTTCTCCAGGACTCTACAACAGGAAAATATCCTGTTCAAATGAGTTACAAATCTGAAGTAAAGACAAAATGAGACCTGAAGTTCCACTTTGGATGTTCCACTGTCTAGTTCTGCCCACTAAAGTGTTCATGCTTATAGAAGCCTGGGATGGTTTGGGTGAAAAGGGACCTCAAAGCCCATCCAGTGCCGCCTCTGGCATGGCCAGGGACATCGTCCACAATCCCAGGGTGCTTCAAGCCCTGTCCACCTTGGCCTTGGACACTGCCAGGGATGGAGCAGCCTCAGCTTCCCTGGGCAACAATTAGATTTAGGTTAGGGGTGTGGTTTTTTTCACCAACTTCCCCAAAGTTAGTGAAAAAACTCTTTCCTAGCAAAAGCCATCAACATTCCTTGCCTGCCCTTGGGAGAATCCAGTCACAGCTTCTCTGCAGGACTGAAGACAGATTCACTCCCTCCTCCCCCTTTTAACCCCCCAAGACTTGGGTAACCATCCTGTTCCTGCCTTGGATCTGCTTAACTTAGAATCAGAAAAAGTTTTTTCTACCTTGGGTCTGTGGGGCATCAGGGCAGCAAATATTTAATTTAAAATAATAAATTACATTTTAATTAATTTAAAATAAAGTGTCTTATTCAAAGCCATCAGAGTTGTGGAAAAAAGTCACAAAAAATGCAAACAGATCTGGTATTACTTCATTCCTGCTGTGCTGAGAAATGATAAAATCAGGCTTCCATAGTTCCTACTTTTCCCTGTTAAGTGCCCAAAAGGACTGGAGTTGCTAAAGGCCTCCCTCGAGGCAGCAGAGCTGACTTCTCAGAAATGACATCCAGCCCCTTGTGAGACTTCCACCACCTGGCCAGGATCCTGGGGACTTTGAGGGGACCCTGGTGTGATTGTCACCAACCCCCCCCAATCACTCACTGCTCACACTCCGTGTCATGTCCCACGGTCACCTCACAGCCTGGGAAGATTTTGGCTGCCAGCACTGGGGAGATGCAGCACAGCCCGATGGGTTTGTGGGCAGTGTGGAACGCCCTCAGGACACCCTCCACCTCTTTGGAGACGCTGCAGTTCTTGCCCTGCGTGGCCCAAGTGCTCAGGTTTTTGGCCACCCCAAAGCCACCTGAGGAAAGAGAAACAGTTTAGGCTGGAGATTATATCCAGGGCAGGATTTTTGCCAGGTATGCCGTGGTGGAACGCTCAGGTGGATTGGATGGTTGGCAGCATTTGTCCCGGGTCAATAAAAGAATTAAAATTGGCTCTCCTTCCAAGCCCTGCTCCAGCCTATCCCTCTCCATCCCACAACTCCCATGTCGTTCCAGACCTATGGAATATCTAAACCATGGACAGGCAGACCCCACACAGTCCTACCCGGAATGATGAGGGCATCCAGCCCCTTGACATCCAGTGTAGCCAGGTCCTTGATGTTGCCTCTGGCTATCCTGGCACTTTCCACCAGGACATTGCGCTGCTCTGGCGTTGGCTGCCCCTTCACATGGTCCACCACGTGCATCTGGGGGATGTTGGGAGCATAAACCTCAGCCTGGAGTGAGGAGAGAGGGCTGTTGTCCTTCAGGAATGATGGATAAACATGGGAAAGGCACAGGCAGTGAGTGGGGATGCTGATGGGCTTTCTCGGGAAAGAGCTGGCATGGAGGAAGGAGGGAAGGGAAGAGGGAAACCTTTAGTAGTTTGTGGCCAGAACTGCTTGTCTGGAGGGCTGAAGAGTCTATCCATATCCCAATAAATCCCTCTTGCCAGGTGACCACTCAGAGAGCTGCTGTCCCACCCTACCTCCCACTGGGACAGGACTTGGGAGTTTCCTCTCCCCATCCACTGTTTTCCCAAAGCCAGAATGTTTCTGGAAAATGCTTCCCCTTCCTTTAGCACTTTCAAGTTCATATGCAGAAATTAAGAGTGGAGGGTGGTGAACAGATTTTGGGACTGTAGCACCTGTGCAGTTCTGGGCCCCACAATTTCAAAAGGATTTAAGGGACACCAAAGTGTCCCCAGGAGGGCAGGGCTGGAAGAAATGTCCTGTGAGCAGCAGCCGAGGACTTTGGAATTATCCAGGTGGGAGACAAGGAGGCTGAGGGGCCACCTCATGGCAGCCTCCCGTGGAGAGGGAGGTGCTGAGCTCTCCTCTCTCCCAACTGAAATATTCCATTCTGAGTTGTTCTCTTTGCTTAGAAAAGGAGAGATTGAAATGACGCCCGAGTTTCCTCCACTAGAGGCCCCTGCCGATCCAGGGATGAGGGAGGGACGGACTCCGAGTCCGCTGAGTTGGGG
>VWYN01016415.1:37463-61317 GCA_013400075.1 Hippolais icterina | reverse complement strand
GGCGGGGGGTGGCACCGGTAGGTCACCCCTGTGCCTCTGTGTTCCACAGAGTGATTCCCATTCCCAGGGGGACGGCTCCGACCCACACACGTGGGCAGCTCACAGCTGTGTGATGTTCCCGAGGCTCTCTCTCCCTCCCTCCGTTCCCCGTCTCACGGAGCGGCTCTCCCGACTTTTACAGCAGCTGCACCTTTTTTACCCCTCAAGTTTAACTCACGAACCCCTGTCTGTTCTCTCATCCCTGGCAGTGTCCCAGGCCAGGCTGGACAGGGCTTGGAGAAGCCTGGGACAGTGAGATGTGTCCCTGCCCATGGCATGGGAACGGATGAGCTTTAAAGTCCTTCCCAACCCAAACCATTCTGGGATTCTCTGATTCTATTTTCACTTCTACTCTTTGAAGGTTTCAAAAAGATGAATTCCAAACAGCCCAAACTGTCTTTTAAACAGGAATAGAAGGAGAGAAGAGGATGTGCTAGCCAAAAGCAAAGAGAGAAGGCATTCAGGAAAGTCTGTTGGAGAGTTTGGATCCAGAGCCCCACGCCAATCCCTTTGTACAGCACAGCTGAGCAGGGAGTTCTCCACACCATTTCCAGTGACTCCAGGCATGGCTGCGATGTTTTTGGGGAGTTTGTCTCGGAGACAAGGAGGGGAGAGGTTCAGGAGCAGAGCCGGGAGAAGGAGCCGGGGCAGGATCCCGCCGGCGCCTCTTACCTGAGCCCCCGCCCGGCTGAGATGCACCAGCACCGCCGAAGCCTCGTGGACCTCGCTGCCATCGAACACCCCGCAGCCAGCCAGCACCACGGCCACCCTCTTTGCCATGGTCCCCCGGGAGCAGAGGGATTCCCTGGAGAGCCCCACGCCGCTGTGAGCGCCGCTCACTGCCCGCAGCCCTTTATAGCGGCAGCCCTCCCCCAGGAGCAGGAGGGGCCGGCGGGGCTGGGCTGGGTTTCTTACTGGCAACGAGGTTTTATTTCCAGTTCCACAGGCAGGGCATATAAATATTATTTGTTTCCTCAACTGACTGCTCCCTTACAGATCTTCTTCCCAGCACGTTGTCTGCAGAGCAGCCCCAGCTGACGTGCCCTGCTCAACAGAGCAGCTGTGTTTTTCCTCCTCGGCTGTTGATTTTCTATTCTAGCTCAGACTGAAGCACCAAAACCTTTGCACTGGAGATGGTATCAAAGGGAGCCTGCCCAGAGCCAGGATTTCAGCCCGTGCATTCCTCTCTGTGCCCCATTCTTTGAACCCTGCACTGCAGAGGCTCCTTCAGGCTTTTAACACCAATATTTCCTTTTCAAGTCCTGAATGTTCCTTCCCTCAGATCCCATCTCTCAAAAGAGGATATTTTACACCTTGCTGGATTTTGCACCCTGAGTTTAGAAACTAATGAAGCCATAGAGTTGGAAGGGACCGCACAATGTCCAGGTCCTGGCCCTGCACAGGGTACCCCAACAATCCCACCCTGTGCCTGAAAGCATTGTCCAAACACTTCTTGATCTCTGGAATGAGATTCTTCATCAACAGCACTATCTCTCCATTTATTTAATTCCAAGGAAGTGGCACTGGGAATTCGTGGGGCCCTGAGCTCTGGAGGGGCCCCCGGCAGCGGGATGCAGTGTCTGGAGCTTGTTCCTCCCACCCTGGCTCTGCTCTCATGGAGATGATCCTATACCTCTCTATTTCAGCCCAACCCTGGTGAAATAACTGTGCCCTGTGGAAGCTGAGAGAACAAAAGACTCCCACAACATGGCTGCAGGGTGTTTTTCAGGGGTTATTTATAAGACATGTTTCTTGGGGCTCTGTCATTTTTGGGAGAGACATGAAGTACATCCTGTAGGTAATGAACTTGTGGCTTGGCAGGGTGTTCAGTCAGGGCAGGCCTAAGGAGGAGGCTCACTGCTGCTGCTTGGGACTTCATTTAGGGTAAGTTTCTCCCCAGATCAGGGATTTCAGACACCCAGCTGCTACCTGAACAAGCAGGAACAAGAAACACATCACAGAGGTCTTGCAGCCCCACTAATCCAACCCAGGCTGTGTCTCTCAGTTACTTTTATTGCCCAGAACAGGAATTAAATTGAGATTTTCATAAAAAACATACAAAGCCTTTCCCCTGCCATTTGTTTTGCTATCTAAGGAATCCTAACTATGGTTTAGGGGTGTATATTTTCCTCTTGCATGAAAAAAGAGCCGAGTGATGTTGCAACCTCAACAGGTAATTTCTCCTTCCTGCAGCTGCTTCAGAAGCAGTCCCATTAGCCATGGAACAAAGTGGCCAGAGGCTGAGGATTTCCACAACCTGCCTGCTGCAAACCACATCAGTTACCCCTGCTTGTTGTAAACTGGCTGGGCTGGTTCCCCTTACTGGGATAATTGGTGCAGCTGGACCAGCCAGGCTTGTTTCCTCCCCTTGGAAAAACATCTGTCTCAATAAACATGTCAGCCCTAAAGATCTCTCTGCAATGAAGAGATGAGTGATAAATGACATTTCTCAGCTGGGTTATTCCAGCCTGGGTGGCCTTGGCTGTACACATTTACTGTGGGCATTGGTATTAACAAGTGACTTTAATCTGCATTAAGGTTCTAGTGAGGAGGGGTGGGAAGGGACCTTCTTCCTGCAGGGTGAACACAGTTAGAGGTACCAGGAAAGTTTGGGAGCAGCGATAAGGATCCAGCTGGATCCAGCTGCCATCCTGCTCCAGCTGGCTCAGGGGGCAGGAGAAGCAGGGTCCTCTGACAGTACCTGACGCTCTGGGGTTGTTCTGGATGCTGTCATTGATGCCTTAGGAAAGCTGATCTGAAACAGAGAGTGGACAGAGCTAGAGAATAAAGTAGATATTTATTGAAAGGCCTTTAGGGTACACCTTGGGAAAGACAAGAGCCTGGCCAGGGCTACACCCAAGGTAGACCCAAAATGAGCACAAAATGGCTGACTGTCACAAGGTCTCACACTTTTACAAGTTTTGGTCCATTTGCACATTGGGGTTTATTTGTCCAATTCCAGCTCCAGGCTATGAGGTCCCATCCTTCTTGTGCCTCCCTCCAGCCACCCTTGTTTGTGCTGTTGGGCTGAAAGTTGTCCTTGGTGTGCAGCAGGACAAGGATTTGTTTTGTGTCCCTGCTGTGTGCAGAGAGCTGAGTGACACTGACTGTGAGCTCAGAGCTGCACCCCTGGGCACCACAGAGTCTGAAATACATGAAAGCTCAAACTTAAGGTATCATCATAGCTCCAACACCTCTTGGATGTTCCCACAGGCCTGACTGAGCTCCAGCCAGAGCAGCTCCCAGCCCCATTCCCAGCAGCTTTCCAGTCTTCCAGCTCTGGCTGTGGAACAGGATTTAGAGGGGATCACCGAGCAAGATCTGCTGAGGGAACATCAGAGCTGGCTGCTGGAGGAGCTCTGCAGAGCCATCCCCAGGCAGCCCAAGAGCATTAGTGCAAAGCTCTGCACACTGCTCTGCACCTTTTGTCTTGTCAGGGGAGTGGGATTTGCTTTAACTGGAGCTGAGTCCCTCAAGGGAACAGTCCCTACACTGCTCCATCCCCACAAACAGCACACCAGAGGAACAGAGCTCTGTCAGCTCTCACAGAATAGCTCTGACAATTCCCACCCCACCCATGACTCAACATGATCCCCAGGCCAGTGCCCACTGATTTCTGCAGCCTCCCCTCCATCCATAAACACCATCCATGGCTACTTTATGCCCTGGCCATGCGTTCCCCATGGGAAGCAGCAGAAGCTGCCCACAGGTCCTTCCTGTCCCCTTTGGTACACAATCCTGGCAATGCTGGACACTCTCTCCTGACCTGGAAAGCCAGCAAGGCTCCGCTGGGCTGGGAGAGCTGGATGTGGAGTGACAGATGGACAGAAGTCACCTTTAAGGGAATGGCACTGAGTCTGCCCCGGGTTTGCCCAGCTCTGGGGGCTGGTGCCAGGCATTCAGAGCTGTGACAGGCACAAACAGCAGGCCTGTGGTCAGTGTGAGGAGAAACAAGTGGTCCCCAAGGAGCTGCTGGGCTTGCAGAGGGCTTGTTTGCTCCATCAAGGTGGATGCTTGCAAAAACCTTCATTTTAACCAGTGTAATTTCCTTTCTGGCAGGAGCAAAAAAGGCAGCAACAGCAACAAACCCTCAGCCTTATTTTCCAAGTGTCTTTTTTAACAAGGGTTAATCAACAGTAAAATTAAGAGGCCCCTGGAGGGAGCTACCAGCAGCCCACGCTGACTCACAGCCCCAAATTTACTGCAGCCAGAACTTCATTTGCATTTCCTCCCGCATGCAGAGAGGAGCAGGAACAGAAGAGGTTTGTAGGGAAAAGGGGTGGAGAGCAGGGAGGACCGGCGGCAGCGGCGATGGTTTGGTTATAAAGAGCATGGGAGGAAAGAGAGGCAGCAGTGCAGCCCTCGGCCGGGACCGCGGCGCGCAGGGATGGGCGACAGCGGGGCTGAGTCACTGCATTCCTGCATCGGGCTCCTGGGCATTTCCGCAGGTAGGGACCGCTCCTGGCATCCTGGCACGGGACACGGGCTTGGGACGAGCTTTCCAGGACACCCCCCTTTTCCAAGGGGGCTAAAGAGGCTGTTTATCCGCAGGCTTCTCTGCCTGGGGAAAGCTTTTCGATCCAGAGATCCCAACACCTGCTTCGGCGGCCAACAAAATATTTGTGTTGGCTTCCCAGGGCTGGCCTGAAGTTTTGTACTCGTTCCACGCTGGGTGGGAAGCAGATCCAAACTTTTTCACAGTCACTGTAGTAAATCATCTCAGTTTGGATGCAGTTTCCTCCCCTTTCCTTTTCCAGCCCTTCTCCCCGCAGCTCTGTTTTCTGTGTTCACTCCCTTTCACATGCTCCTTCTTTGTGTTCCATCTTCCTGGATTTTTTGGGCTGGTTTTCCATCAGTACAAGGCTGGAGGGATCAGCTGCAGGGTGTGTGTGTCTGTCTGCCTTTTGTATAACTGGAATTGTGGATTTTTTTTACCTTTACCTGGCAACATCCAAACTCTTTCATACATTCCCAGAATGGTTTGGGTCGGAAGGAACCTTAAAGATCATCCAGTTCCATCCCCTGCCATGGGCAGGGACACCTTTCCCCTGACCCAGCTGCTCAACCTGACCTTGATTGGATGGGGCATCCACAACCTCTCTGGGCAACCTCAAATGATTAATTTCAAGATTTTTTTCAAGCGAGGCACCCAGAAAGAAGTGAGACCTTGGGCACAAACTGAGTCACATTCCCTCAGCTCCTTAGGCTTTCCTATTGGCAGATCTTGCATTGTTATTTTTCCTCTATCCCTGTGTCATCATAGGACGTGAAATAAATTGACTCCAATAATTCTCCAAAGGCAGAAGAGAAAGAAATGAAGGCTTTATTTACAGTTTACTCACTTTCTTTTATAGCACGCTGTGCTAAAAAGGGAACCCTGTTGGTCCATAGGATTGACACCTCTCTCCATTGGTTAAGTAACAGAAATAGGAAACAAAAACCTGGGAGAGGTTTTGTTATGGGAAAAGTACAGAGTTTACCTAAAAATGTTTTGAGAGAAAAGCAGCTATTTACAAAAGCTGTTTTGGGAAGAGAGAGAACTGCTGAAAGGTTTCCCTTGGGAAATTAGCACAGCTAAAATTCTCAGGCTCAGAAAATCATGTCCACATCCCTGCTCTGTCCACCCTGATTCTCTCCTGGTTTTCGGGCCAGGTTTACAAGTTCTTTGTGCTTCTGTGTCCCACAGGATCTCTCTTGCTGGCCGTGCATTTCTACAGCTCCCCACAGGCTGCCCCGCTGATCCCCAGCACAGCTCTCGGAGTCCTGCTGCTCATTTTATCGGCTCTCCTGGCCTATGCAGGTAAGATCTGGGGCTGCCCAGGCCCAAAGCCTCCCTCCCACGACTCTGCACATCCAGGTCTGCTTTACCAACAGGATACAAACCATGGCAGCCTCGCTGGACCACTCATCCCTTCTCCCAGAGGAGTGTGTTGTCCAGAGAAGCTGTGGCTGCCCCTGCACTCCTGGAAGTGTCCAAGGCCAGGTTGGACGAGGCTTGGAGCAGCCTGGGACAGTGGAAGGTGCCCATGTCCATGGCAGGGGGTAGAATGGGATGAGCTTTGAGGTCTCTCCCAACCCAAACCATTCCCTGGCTCTGGGTCAGCACAGTAATTTTTTCCTCTATAGACAAGAAAAGAAACCAATGTTTTTTTAAAACAAATGTTCTACCAGGATCTCAGGATTCTAACACACTGAATACACCATTTCTCTCCCAGGCTTTCTCTCCCCTGGCTTTCAGCATCCATGGATTGAAATGTCCATGGATAAATGCCAAGAAACTGTGCCTCTACTTATCTGAGAGAAAACAATCACTGCCTAGAAAAAAATCCACACTTTCTAGAATGAATGTTGAATTATTTGTTCTTTGTAACTCATAGCAATGAGAGCATGAAATCACAGAATCATCAAATCACAGAATTGTTCAGGTTGGAAGACCTTAGAGATTGCCAAGGCCAACCATCAACCAGCACTGTCACCATGGTCACCACTAAAGCCATGTCCTCAAGTGCCACATCCATGTGTCTTTTGAACACTTCCAGGGATGGGGACTCCACCACTGCCCTGGACATCTGTGCCGGGGCTGGACAACTCTTTCCATGAGAAGTTTTCCCTGATACTCAATCTAAACCTCCCCTGGCACAACTTGAGGCCATTTCCTCCCATCCTGTCTCTTATTCCCTGGGAGAAGAGCCTGACCCTCACTACCACGTAGTTGTAGAGTGTGATAAGATGCTGCTGAGCCTTCTTTCCTCCAGAACAAAACCATCATCAGGCAGGACCTGTGCTGATCCTTGCTCCATAGTGATCCTGCTTCCTGCCTTTCCGAGCTCCTGCTTCTCGCTGTCCGAGATCACAGCCCTATCTCCCTTTGTTCCCTAGGGATCCGGAGAAGCCTCAGGAATGCCTCCCTGCTGGTGTCGTTGTGCCTGACGCTGTCAGCCTTCTGGAGTGGCTATGGAGTGATCCTCATCCTGGCGGGGCAGGGCGTGCTGCCCGGCGCGGGGGCTGTCCGCGATGCCCTGGTGCCAGGCCTGGCCACCTTCACCCTGGCGCTGCTCCTGCTGGCCGTGGTGGGCTTCCTCTGCAGGGAGCCCGTCCTGGCCCTGGTGGCTGCTGCCGTGTCCCTGGCCAGTGCCCATGAAGTGGCCCTGCACTACAGCTCCTCGCTGGGGCCCTCGGCCGTGGCGTGCGGCCACCTCCTTGTCTGCCTGGTCGGGGGCTACTTTGCTCTGGGGAGGATGCTCTACTTCCTGAGCAAAGGGAAAGTTGCCCTCGCTGGCACGGATCTCGCCGAGAAAAAGGCCCAGGAGCAGGGCCGGGGCGGCGCTGGCAGCACCAATCCCTTTGCAGCCCCGGGGCTGCTCCTGAACATGCTGTCAGCCAGCGTCTTCGGCTGCAGGCTCCTGGGGGTCACCCATGGACTCTTCCTGGGCCACGTGCCCTGGCTGTGGGCAGCTGGCACCTTCCAGATTGGCATCTGTGTGCTGTCCTACCGTGCGATGGATGTTCTCATGGCCACAGCCTTTGGCTTCACTTCCATCCTCAAATTCGCTGCAGGTTACAGCCTCCTGTACCCCACCTGGCAGACAGAGGAGCTATCTTTCCCAACCCCATTCCTGGTGGTTTTTGCCATTCTTTTTGCTGTCTTGGCTCTTTTTCTCTCCCTTCAGAGCCCTGTGGATGGCTTGTACTTGCTGGTTTTTGTCACCTACTGCATTGCCTTGGCTTGCAGTCCCCGGGGTTTTTTTGCAGGTGGCCCCCAAGGCGTGGCTGTGGCCATTTTTGTGGCCTCAGCCTTGGTGGCTCTGATTCACCTGTACTATGTGGGGGCAAGGGCTAAGATCCCTCTGGGGAAGGGTGCTGTGAAGGCCCTCCTTGCTCGCAGCAGCCTCCTGAAGCTCCGGGAGGGGCCGGACCTTCACGCTCCCTACCTGGGCTATTCCAAGTATGCTGATGCAGAAGTCCTTGCCTACGCCTGCAGTGTGCTGGCTTCTTTTGCACTAACAGCCACAGGAGACCCCCAGGCTCCCCTTGCCACTGTAGTCATTCCATGGGTGGTGGTAGCTGGTGGGATCCTGAAGTTTCTTGGTGGCTCAGTGGCCTTTGCTCGGGGTAAAACCCTGGAGAGCAGTGCCTTCATCCTCTACTCTGTCATGTGGATCATCTGGGGCCTGACCAGGTATGGTGGCCTCTACAGCACTGCCAGAAGCTTCCACGCAGCCGTGGGCATCGTTGCCTTCATGCTCTTCAACAGTTTCATCATCTTCTGCTCGCTCTTCTTAAACATGGCCTGGTTCTTCTACTCCCTCACCTTCATGCTCATCGCTGTCAGCTTCCTGCTGGATGCCATCCATGCTCTTCCTGCTGGATACGACATCGCTGCCACCCTCATCTTTGGGCTGGTCAGCTTTTACTGCTTCCTGGCTGCCCTGTCCAGCAGCACCTTTGAGGGTTGCTGCCTTCCCATGGGGAGGCCCATGGTGCAGCTCAGTGGTGTCGGGGCAGGAACGACCAAATGCCTTCACCTGCCTGCCAGGAAAGCTTCCTCAGTCAAGAGAATTGCAGGTAAGGGAAAAACAGAGGGAGCAATGTGGGGATGGAGGGGAAATTCCAGGAGGTTTCGTAGCAGAACACTTTTAAAAGGACATTATACCCATCAGAGAATCACAGAATGGTTTGAGTGGGGAAGGACCTTAAAGCCCATCTTGTTCCATGGGCAAGGACACCTCCAACTAGACCGGGTTGTTCCAAGCCCCATTCAACCTGGCCTTGATGTGGCAACCTGGATGATGTGGTGACATTTTGATGAAATGGGCCAAGTTACAGGAGTCACGAGCTGAGTTGAGCAGCAAATTCCCTGATGTGTCTCTTGCATCATTTCCCTGTGTCATCACTTGGTCTGAGACTCATGAATCCTCCAAGCTGGGGCTACCCCCCAAAGCTTTGCACAGAGGAAGCAGAGCCAATCTTGGTCCTTGCTCTCTCCACTCTGGCCCAGAACCCCCCTAAATGCCAGATGTCCCCTTGGAGCAATGCTGGGAAAATGCACTGCCAGAGCTGGGAAAAGGAAAGGAGAGCACCTCATGGTGTGACAACTCTGCCATGAGCATGACACCCCTCAGCTGTCACTCAGGGGCTCGTGCCCTGTTCCCATGCCCACAGATATCCTGAGGAACGGCGGCACCTGTGGCATCCCCACGGACACCGTGTACGTGCTGGTGGCCGCCTGCAGCCGCCCTGACGCTGTGGAGAAAGCTCACCGGTGAGTCCTGCCACCTGGGCTGGGCTCAGGAACCTTCTAGAACTCCGAGCTGCTGCTGAGTGCTGGCTGCAGCACCCGGGGAGAGCAAGGCAGCTCAGCCTTGGTGGGAACAGCAAGGTGGGGAGAAGATCCATGTAAGGAAAGGAGAGAACTGAGCTGTGGTTGTGTTCTGGGATACTGAAGGCTAATGGAGCCAGCTAACTTGGACACCACAGGAAACCCAAACCAGTGGCAAAGGGGGCAGGGGGGTATTGTCCTTTCTTGGAGGTACATGTTGTCACAACAAAACCCCTCTGGTGACAACAGATCCTTGCTGTAAGCTGGAGCCCTTCATATTGGTGGGGTTTCCTCTGATCTTGGGCTGTTGGGGCCTTTACCTATCACGGCACAAGAAGTTAAAGCCTTGGTTTGGAATAGACATTCCTGATTGGGAATAGTCATTAATGTCCCTTCCTGTCCAGTCAGCTGTTGAACAGTCCTACTCGTACTCCAGACTGGTGACCTGGGGCAGAGCCTGCACACCTTGTCTTAGCTCTTGACCTCTCCAACAGTTTCCTTTCCTTGAATTTAAATCCTCGTCTTACTTTCAGTCTCATGTTTTCTTCCCTGTTTCCAGGTCCAAGCGCCAGGCTCAGGACCGCCCCATGTCACTCTGGATTTCCAGCCTAAAGCAACTGGAACCTGCCAAGCATTTGTTCACTCCCCTCCTCTGGGACTTCATGGAGGCTGCCTGGCCATCTCCCATTAGCTTGGTTATTCCCAGAGGTGAGGAAATGCTGTTAATTCCAAGCTCTCTGGAGAGCTTTGGGTTTGAAATTCCTAGGACTGTGAACCTCTGCAATACCACATGTTCAACAGGGATATTCCTGTTACAATCATTGTGTTTGGACTGGTGTAAATCTCTAAGTGCTGAGTGACTCTGCTTGGTGCAGGTGAATGGGTGGATTTCCTGGGAATGAAGGACTCTGCTAAATATGTTGGAACCCCTCAGAGTGTGGCCATCCGCATCCCTGACTGCTCTGTCACCACACACCTCATCGACCTGGTGAGTCACAGCACCTCAGCCCTGCTGGCCAGACCCCTTCTCTGAGAAGGGCTGGGGTCTGCAGGTAGCTGGGAGGGATTTTATGGCAGCAAAGAGGGGAAAATAGCAACCACCAGGTCAGGGAATCAGGGGAATGCCCTTAACAGACAGCCTCATTTCCAACGTAGAACACTGTTGGAAGGATGGACTTCTCTGAGGCCAGAATAACTTCAGAAGGTGCAGAAAGTGGCCACAGGAACTGTGATACCCTGAGTGTTCTAGGTCTAGGCAAGTGCTGTTGCTAGAAAGCAAGATGTCATTTCGTGGCCATCATCACAACCCCAAATTTGTCACTCAAATGCAGTTTGGTGGGACTGTAGTTGCCTGAAAAGAAGGTGCCTCACTTGGATGAGCCACACTGAGCTCTCTTCAGAGTCACAGATGAAGTTCAGAGCTTGAGTCACTTGTTTTATCCCAAAAGTCCTGCTCAGAGCTTTGACTCCCATTTTTCTGTCACTAGGTTGGCCCCATTGTGGTCACCTCAGCCAACCCAACAGGAGAGGCTGACACGACCCACCACAACCAAGTGTATGCCAAGCTGGGAGATAAGGTAACCAAGAGAAGTAGGGATGGAAAAATGCAACCACTTTGTTTCCAGAAGGCAAGTCAGTAGGTGGTATCAGGAATCTGGGAAAGCCTCTAATTTAAAAAATTTCATGGATGCTCCTCATGCTGGTGTCAAAGAGAAAGAAGATTTTAAACCACAGATCTTGGTGTGAAACCAAAACTCTTCTGCTTTACACAGTGTAGTTATGGCTTGGCAATGTGAGTTGGTTCATATAAGATGGGAGCAACAAAAAATTCCTTCTTGCTTACAAGCAATCAAATCCTGGTGCCTGAATGTGCCAGGACTCCAGCTGGCATTGGGCTGTGGGAATTCAGGGATTCCCATCTAAGGCTGGGGCTGGTCTAAAACTGGAGCTCTAAAATATTCCTGGCTTTTAGAGCTTTCATGGAAGTGCCACGGTCATGGCCTTTCACTGGTTTAGATGGGATATCAGGAAAGGTTCTTCCCCCCGAGGGTGCTGGGCACTGCCCAGGCTGCCCAGGGAATGGGCACGGCCCTGAGATTGCCAGAGCTCCAGGAGCCTTTGGAAGGGTGGAATTGTTGGAGTGTCCTGTGCAGGGCCAGGGGTTGGGTTGATGGTGCCTGTGGATCCTTCCAGCTCAGGATGATTCCATGATTCTAGATTTCACTGCTGAATTCTGAGGGTTTTACATTTTGTGTCATCATGGCTTTAATCAAGAGGTGGTACAAATCTTCCACCTCTAACTCCTCAAGAACTGAAACTTCATACACTTTTTTTTGAGGGTGAGACTTCTCCAGAGCTCCTCAGCTGCTGTAAACCTGCCTGTGCTGTTCTGCTGACCTGCACCCCACAGAGCTCTCCCTGTCCCTGCTTTGAGGTTCATTCACTCCAAATGTAGCACTGGTGTCACTGCAGTGGGGCAGGAAGGAGCAGCATTGCCTTTGATGAGAATTATTTGCTGTTGAGAGGGAAAACTCTCCCTTTCCAAGGGGAATTTGGTGTGGAAATCTGCTGTTCTTAGGTGGATGCAGTTCTTTGTGGTGGGCCTTCTCCAGAGAACATTGCCTCCACGGTGGTGGATTGCACCAAGATCGACAGTGGGAACATTGGATTCTTCCGAGTTGGCATCATCCCCAAGTCTCAGGTGAAATTCAGCTGGATTTAATTTCCATTCCCTTTCTCCACTGAATGAGTTTCAACCTGAGGCTTCATAATTCAGTCAGGAGACAAAGAAGTCTGTGATAGCAGGAGGAGTTATCCCAGGCTAGTGGGAAGGACAAGAGCAGAGTTCCACACTTCTGGCCTGATCCTGCTCCGGAGCACCAGAGCACCTCCGTGGAGCTGGGGAACGGGCAGGGTGGGGCTGATTCATCCATGGAAAGGGCTCTGAGATCCAAGGTCATGGATCTCCATGGGGCAGGCTCTCCATCTTCACCCATCCCAGAGACCTCTGAGCACAGAAATGATTTGTGTCATCCCAAAATCGAGCCAGATGCTTGAAAGAGAAGATCTTGTGGAAGGTGCCCCTGCCCATGGGGGATCTTTAAAGGTCACTTCCAACCCATTATTTTATGATTATTTGATTATTTCAACAGCTGGAGAAGAAATCAGTGCTCTGCCCTAATTCCTTACCTATTCCCAGCTGTATTTCCTCATTCCAGGTGCTGCAGATCCTGGAGCAGGTGCAGAAGAAACACCTGGTGGTCCCTACCAGTGGCACTTTCCCCACGAAAGGCCGGGAAGAGCTCCAGAGCCGTGACCATGCTGTGCACAACGGGGTGGGCAGAGCTGCCTTGGAGCCAGGGCTGGGTCCCACTCGCAATTCCGAGCATCACACCCGCTTCTGACTCCCACAGCTCCGTACTCACCGGGACATTGTCTTCTGGAAAATGCCATTTTGGCCAAATTAAGGAATGGGAGAGGCTTCCCAGCTGCAGGGGTGACTCATTCCTCTTCCTATGGACGCTGCTCAAATGTCCCAGTGCAGCGCTGCCTTGCAGACCACAGGCACCCAGCAGGAAAATTTTCCCTTAGGGACACTGCCAGCTTTCCCTGGAGATCAGTCACCACGAAAGCAACCTTTCCTTTGGTGACAGGCTGGCCCCAGAGGTACAGAGCTTTATCCCTGTCACTGGAAGGGAATTCCTTGGATTTGGGGCATGGAGTGAGGTGAAGTGGTGCAGAATTACATGGTGGGGGAAAAACACTGCATGAAACTTGAATCACACGGAATCCTTTAGGTGGGAAAGACATTTCCAATCCTTGAGCCCAGCTATCCCCCAGCACTTCCAAGGCCACCGCTGACCCATGTCCCCAAGTGCCATGCTGCATGGGAAGGGACGAGGGGGGATGTGTCCAGGTGCTTTGCTGGCGGATCCAACGGTCTTGGCAAAGTCTTGGCTGGGAGCTGGGGGTGTCTCCTGCTGTGCTCTCTGCAGAACGGAGGTCACCCATGTTTCACCCCACCTGGGAGGTCTGGCCTCTGTTGGGAGAATCCAACACTCCAAAGAAATGCCATGACCTGAGATGTCATTTCTGTATTTCACACTCGGTGTCAGGGTGGAATTCCCATTTGGATGATTCCAATATTATATCCTTAAAGGTGCTGGAGCTTTAGGGAAGACCCTCCCTTCCCATGCTATGAATTTTGGGAGTGCATCTCTATGTGTTTGAGGATGCCAGGAGCTGGTCTCTTGCCTTACAACCCAACTCTTCCCGTCTCATGGCACGTTTCCTCCAGAGTGCAAATCCCATAGGATCAGAGGAAGAAATTCCAGCCACTCCAGGCAGTCATTTGTCTTCTCCAGAGGCCCAACTTCTCTGCAAGCTCCTGAAATACAGGGAAGGAGTTGGAGACATGCTCACCCATGACCTTACTGGCATCACTGGGACATAGTGAGATGGCTCCTGGAGTGTAGCAGTGGGAAGATATGGACTTTTTAGGAAGGACAGGCAGTGTGGAGTGGTGGCTGCTGACCAGGAGGAGTTGGGAAGGAGTCTCAAACCTTCATGAGGAGTTTTCCTTGGCAAACACTGCAGTTATGGCTTGTTCCATCTCCAAAAACTGTTGATCTTATTCTTATCTGACTCAGGTGCAAGGTGCTGATCAAACTCCAGCTGAAACCAATCCATTGATCATTGATTTCACCTGAAGGTGTGCTGGAATTTTAAGGATAAAAGTGGTGCAGTCGGAGGAGCTCAACCTTGACGAACTCCGGCAAAATGGGGACGAGTCTCCTCAGCTTGTCCTCACAGAGCTGGTTCTCTTCCTGCAGAGAAAATTCCAGAGAATTCAGTGTGTTCAATAATTTTGCTGGTCTACTTCCTATATCTCCTTGGAGTTTATTAAAACTGTTTTTTAGAAAGCAATAAAATATTTTCAACAAACAAATCTCACCCAGAGCTGTGCAATCATGACAAAACCTTGTGGGGCAATGGGTTCTGGATGTTGGGGTTCCTGGCCATGCAGGATCCAAGCAGGATCTCAGGAGGGAATCAAATTGTGACACTTCCAGGAGGGAGAAGATAACTCCTCACAGCAGCTCCTGGTACCAGCTCAAAACTGCCAGGGCTGAATTTCACCCCTTAATTACTAAATAAAAAACCCCATAAACACCAAAATCTGAGAGAATGTGTGAATTTGGAGAGGTGCTGAGACATCACAAAGCCTTTTCGTGAGGGAAAACGGCCTTGGCTTAAACATACCAGGGGTGCTGCTGCCCTGTCCTAATAATAGTGATTTTTTAGTGTGACACAAATTAAAAGTGGCTCAAAAAAGAGTGGTTTTCGCTTGATGCTTCATCGGGATCCATTTTTCCTCTTTGTTTCCGTATTTTTTGGTTTTCATTCACAGAAAATGTTGGTCTCAGTCTCAGGACACTGGGGGAAGCATTTCTCACTTTGCTGAAGTGAGACAAGGAGAGGTTTCATTTCAGACTTGATTTTGCCCCACCCACAGCTCTCCCATGTACCAGCAATTGGAAAGGAACAGTTTAGGGAAAATGAGATTTAAATGGGATCTTTCACTTAAATCAAGGCAAAAAAATATTTCTACTGTTTCCACACTTTCCCAGCATTTAAGCAGAAGCAAAACATTTTTGTAGAGAAGTGGAGAGAGGAAAAACTTTCTGTTTTAAGTGGCAAATCCAAAACACTTCAGTCAGAAGGGGCTGAGATAAACATTTGAATATTTGGGTACATGTGCTGAAAATTCATGGATCAGAGCTATTTTGGGCTATCAACAAGAGTATTTTCATCACTAAAACTGGAGGTTATGGTCAAAAAAGGTTTTCCAGGCCTTCTTAGGGGAGACCCTCACTGAGCCCTTCCATCCTGCTCAAGGGGAAGGAACCACTCCATTCCCATGTTCTGGATAAGAAGAACAGAAGAGGGTGTGAGGTCCTCACACCTCCACCACAGGGGGAGGAAAACCAGAAGAGACTCCTCTAAAACCAATTCTGGTTGCATTGTCAATATCTCAGAGATCTTTAGGCCTGAAAGGTCACCCTGGGAGACAAAACAACCTCATGAATGGGGCTCTTTGTGAACCAGCCAACTGTCCAATCCCACTGGGGCTGGAAACAACCCGGGAAGAAGGGCTGTCCCACCTTCCCTCTGCCCTTTGTGGAGTCTAGACATCCATGTCAATGGAAAAAAGATTTAAAAAGAATGTAAAAGAAGTGTATTTTCCAGTGGCAGGAAAAAGCCAGCTCACCCTTCGAGAATAGAGCGGTGCCATAGGGACAGGAACTGACTCAGTGCCATTGCCCGGGACGTGTCAGCCGAGTGGGTGCGCCTGGCTCGGGGTGGGCAGAGGGGAAGGGCAGCTTCCCAACCACAACTGGGGCCAAACCAGCCCAGCAGAAGCCTTGGGACGTGGGCAGGAATGTCCCTTGGCCATTTCTAACCTACAGGAACACCAGGAATTGGGAGCTCTGGGGGTACGGGAACATCGGAATCAATGATTTTGGAGATCTTTTCCAGCCTTGTAGATTCTACGGTTTTATGACTCTCCTCTTGGGTTCTTTCTCCTGAAGAGACAAAGTCTGCCTGTGGCTTGGGATGGGGTATGGGGTGGAGGAAAAGGCAGGAAGAAAGTCCTGCTTCATTGTGTCATCTTCAGGCAAAGCCAAGCCCCATGATCCTGGCAGGGCTGAGGGCACAGCTTCTGCAAACACGGCCCGCACTCACCTCATTGCATTCCTCCTGCTGCTCCTCTCTTTCCCAGCCTGGGATTATTCCTGCAAAATCACCAGATAATCAGCTCTATCAACAACAGAGAAACACCATCATTCAAAATCCTGGGCCAAGTTTTCAGCTGCTCCACAAAACAGCTGGGATTTAACACCTGAGAGGGGCTGAGCTGTGGGTCCCAGCTAAGCAACCTGCTCTGGAGCCATCCTGGAGTCCCCACATTCCTGCCAGAGCCAACACTGGATTTAGAGATGGCTGAGCGACAGCAACTGGGCCCCAAACCAAAGCAGAAAATAACTGTGAAATCCCAGACTGTTTGGGGTTGGAAAGGACCTCAAAACTCATCTCATTCCACCCCCTGCCATGGACAGGGACACCTTCCTCTATCCCAGGTTGCTCCAAGCCCCATCCAAGCTGACCTTGGACACTTTGTCCTTTGCTGCACATCCCTCTCGTTGTGATTCTTGGTGCTTCTGGAGCTGCCTGCTGTGGAACAGCAGCAGAGAACTTATCTCCCTAGGGAATAGATGGATTATGTACAAGATCTCATAAGAAAAAACAGCTTTCAGGAAATCGAGTTTCTTGAGACTTAACAATAATTAAGATGAATAATTAAATCCAGTTGTAGCTCCATCATGTTCTTCCTTTCTGCTTCCTCTCTGATTTGAAGATTTCCATCCCCTCTTTCTGCAGGGCACTGCCAGCTGGGGCTGAGGGAGGAAAGGGTCTGTGGGAGCTGCATCCCTGGGCAGACACTGGTGGGTTCATGGGATCACTGGATTCCCCTGCTCCATTCCCACGGGTGCTGTCATCTCCCAGTGCCAGTGGGTGCCAGGGGATAACAGAGCGGTCAGGGCAGGGCATCGTGTGGGGCTGGATGGGGAGGTCTGCCCTGAACATCCAGTTCAGCAGCTCCAATAAACACCTGGAGGGAAAATCTCATGCTACAGGGTCAACATTGTCAGTCCTTGTGAGAACTTTTCATTCCTTCCTGGAAAACACACAAGAGATCTCACTCCTGTTGTTAGCTCATTCTAGATAGCAAACCCCAGGAATTTTGACAAATTCTTCTGCGTTGGCCATGAGATGGATGTCAGGGTTGGGACAGTTGTCCTGAGAGATGTGACTCTGTACCAGCAGCTGTGGAACAGAGTCACTCAGGTCCCTCCAAGGCCCAGGCACCTCTGAGGAACCTCATGTTCTCACATCCTGCTGCAGAAGATCCTTTGACAGTCTCTCTGCCTTGGCTCTGTGCAGTTCTCATGGTTAATCCCAAATTTAGAGACATAACTGGCATTCCTTGCTCACCCAGGTTTCACCTCATCACAGGAGATTCTCCACCTGAGCACCTCCGCTCTCACACCCCATTTTTCATGTGACCCACCCAGCAGGAAGTAACGTGGGCCTTTTGTGAGGTGTTTTTGTTCCATGAGGAGTTTCAGTTAATACCCAGCCCCAAATTCCTTCCTGGGCACAGTACCAGTTACTGGCAGTGCTACAACCCCTTCCTCCTTTGATCCCCCACGGATCACTGCTGGTTTACACCACACAATCACCCTCTTATCTGCTGAATTAAGGTGGATTCAAGCCATCATTCCCGCTGCTGTGAGTTCCAGCATGATCCTGTGCACAAAGTGAGAACTCCCTAAAGGACCAGGATGTGCCCTGGTTTCCTTTCAGGAGTTCTTTAGAACCTGGAGGGTGTGTGGGTATCAACAGCGCTGACCCTTCCCTGACCACACTCAGCTTATCTCCCCAAAATTCCCCAAAGTCCCCAGACCACCTCTGGCATCCTGTGCCTGCAGCCTTCCCAAGGTCCCTGTTGTCCCACGCTGGGTTATCAGATCCTACATGACCCAAGGGTCCCACAGACCCCTCTCCCCCTCCTTCCCAACCCTACAATCGCTCCAGGCCCTCCTTCCCTTGCAAAATCAGCCGAGTATTAGTTGAAAGCACGGGATTCTCTTCTTGTGGGAATTAGAAATGGCAAAAGAAGTGAGGAATAAGGAAGGGATAAGTAAGGAGCAGACATGGAAGCTCGCTGTTGTTTTGGGAGTGAAGAAGAAACCAAGTCCAGATGGCTGGACTGACGATCTTACCAACCCAAATGAGTCTGTGATTCCATGACTGCTGAGATATGGGATACAGGCTCCTTAGGCACAGGAACAGCTGAGCAGGGCTTTCCACAGACATTTAATGGTGATCCTGTTCTCCATTTCACCTCCAAGGTCTTGCTCTCAAAGACCTGAGATGTGAGTCAAGAGAAGGTGGAGGCCTTGTCCAGGTCTCTTCATTGCTAAACCTTAACCTGAAACAGCAGCTTTGGGGTTTCATGACTGAGCAGCCTGGCCCAGTGGGGCTGTCCCTGCCCACGAGAGTGGAATGATATGGAATTTAAGGTCCCTCCCAACCCAAACCAGTCTGGAGTTTTGGGATTACTGAAATGGGTTTTGCACAGCAGCACGTGGATTCTTTGGGGTTGCCTTGTCTGTGGTGCTACAGATTCTGGAGAGTTTTGAACTTTCTGGACATGCTTTGCCCAGAACAATTACTCCTGTCCATTGAGGAAGTGAGTCCCACCAGGGCTCTGGTGGAAGGGTAGGGGTTGGTTGTGTACCTGACTTCACAGGTTGTTTTTTTCCTCCTACTCTGCACGAAATTACGTTTAAATTGATAAAATGCAAATTCATGGACCTGTGACCTAATTGCTACCAGGAAGATGCATTTTTGTGCCTCGTAAAATTATTTGACAAATAGAATTCAATCAGTGAAAAAACCCCAAGAAGAAGGAAGGAGACAGGTATGGGCAGGGCATAACTGAAACCAGAGCACAACAGCCTTCATGTGGGGCAGCTCTGGGAAGGGCGTCACCGACTCCTGGCCCAGGAAGGACTCTCTTATTTTTAGCCTAAATCATGAGTTGGTAAAAGCTGCCATCAGAGAGTCCAGGCAAGAGGATGAGGTGGTTCTCTGTGCTGAGACAGAGATGGAAATCCAGTTCTCTGGGAAGCTGAGCTGATCAGTGCTGCTTTCCTGAGGAAGGAGCCACCTCAGGGGCGCGGGAGCCCTGGTGGTGCCCAAATGTGCTGCTCCCCCCAGGCACTGGTCCCTTGGTCCCAGAACAGGCCTGGCCGTGGAGGGCTGGGTGGTCACTCCTCAATATTCCCTTCACAGTCTCCTGGAGCACAGATGGGATGTCCTGCACCACCACTGGCACTGGTGCAATTGAATTCCTTGATGATGTGAACACTCAGTTTTGTACAAGTATTTTCCACTGGCATTTCTTTTAACAAAAAAAATAATAAGATAATGTCCTGTTACCTAAAGCCTCCTCTTCCATCTCTGCCTCTCCTTCCCTCTCCCTGAACACACAAGGGGTTTGGCTCCTCTCTGCCAAACCTGGTCCCCATCCCTGAAAAGGATTTCACTGGAGCTCAGCTCACTTTGGAGCGAACACCAAGGTGAGAAGAGGGGTGAGAATTAATGAAACCATCCACAGGAGATATTTAGGGACAAATATGACAAGGTTTGCATCCTTTACGCCTAATTCTAGTTGACATTGTTGTTTCTAATGGGAAATGAGCCTTCCCCGTTGGGAATGAGCCTTCTCCAGTGTGCAGCAGAATGGAAAACACAACAAGAGGCATTAAAAATTAGCAGTAGCTCTGATGAAAGGCCCCTGTGTTAAGAGAGCCTTTAGCCTTCCTGACTAAAGGAATCAAAGTCTCCTGTTGTTGATCTAAGGGAGGTGTGTTTGTTTCCCTCCAAACTTACAGAAACGCCTGCAGAGGCTGTGGAGACCTGGGGAATTTACTTTGGAGGAATTGTGGCAATGTGACAATGGGGATCTTGCTCTGGCTCCCAACTGTCTTGTGCTGGGTTTATGTGTCAGAGCCCCAGCACGGTGCTGCTCACTCCTGTGGGGGATGGGGTCTAAGCCATTTTCCGGCCTAGTTTGTCCTGAGAACTGCTCACAGCCCAGTAACGAATTCCATCATATACTTGGCTAAAATGGCAGAAGCAACAACATAATCAGAGAATCCCAGAATTATTTGGGTTGAAAGGGAACTTAAAGATCATCACCTGCCTTGGGCAGTGACACCTTCCACCATCCTGGGTTGCTCCAAGCCCCGCGCAGCCTGGCCTTGGACACTTCCAGGGATGGAGCATCCCTACGATGAAAAAGCCTTTCTGTTAAAACGCTGTGAATTACATTTCACAATAACATCAATTCTTTGCTGTTTATATGAGATTTATCATGGCGTCCCAACCAGCAAATCTTTGCTCCACAACCTCCAGTGATGTTGGTCAGAAATTCCCAGCTGTGCGTGCGAGGCACAAATAACCTGGTCCAGTGGAAGGTGTCCCATGGCAGGGGTTGGGAAAAGAATGATCTTTAAAGTCACTCCTGACCCAAAACATTCCAGGATTCTCTGATTCCCCCAAACATTTTTTTTTTTAAGGAAATACTCCCCTTTATTTAGCAGCAACACTGAAAAATCAAATTCATTTCCTTCTTTGCAGTAAAGAGATGTGAGAGTTTGTTCCTGGCACAAACTGGTTGTGCCGTTTATTCTGTTAATTAAAAATCCCTTGTTTTTGTTTTTAATCACCTGATGGTGGAAAACAGGTGTAGAGCAAACACCTGTGACCCATAATTACTCCTGAGTCACCAGAACACTCATGAGACACGAGTGCCAAAGTGAGCTGCCCACACTATGGTGACTGTTTGGGGGATTTTTTTTCCCCTAAGACAATTTGTTTGCTTCCTTATTCAGTAAATCATAAAAACTCAATTAGTGCATAAAATTTTACACCCCTGGCTCTCAGCTGCCCATAAGTATGACAGTTTATTGGTTCCATTGTGCTCTTCTGGGAAGGGATTCTACGCAAATTCTACAAGGAAATACTAATCCTGGTTCTCCCCGAAATAAAGCCATAAAGTCCTGTAATTTTCTCATCTTGCCGCATTCATAACATAAATTCTGGATTTTTTTGTAGTTCTGTTTGGAATCTGTTTCTATTTTGACCCCTGATTGCTGATCACAGCGCATCTGGTGCTTTCCTCAAGGGCTGACACATCCCAGGCTCCTTTTACCTGCTGCAGAGCTCCAGAGGTAACTTTTCCATCCTTGCCTGGATTTACCAAATCCTGGCTATCTGGTGTGAGCAGAGAAGGGGCAGTTGGGGAACTGGATCCTTCCCTGGAGCTGACACCTCCCATGGCACCAGCCTGGAGATGGCCTAACACACTCCCAGATCACAAGTCAAGAAGGGACTTTCTCCTTTTCTATTTTCTTGGGGGTTTTTTTGCTGTTCTAGCAGTTTACAGCCAATGTTAATAAACCTCACTTGCTCAGGAAGTTCAAGTCATTTTTCGAGCATTAAGGTATTTAAACATGAGAGGAGTCCCGTGTTGTGGGACTTCACCACATGCCTTAAAGTTAAGCCTCTGCTGGTTGGTGATGAACCTCAGCTGGCACTTACACCTGTTTATTGAACAAGTGTTTATCACACAGCCGTGGAATGGTTTGGCTTGGAAGGGACCAGGAGCTCACCCTGTTCCAAGGCAGGGACACCTTCCTGCAGCCCAGGTTGTTCAGCTGTCCTAAGGCAGGTCCAGGGAGGAGAGCCTGACTGAGTTCCACTTCCAGATGCTGGCGTGGGCTGGGAAACCACAGGAGGCTGGGAATGCCCAGCTGTGCCTGAGTGGGTTTGCAGGGTCAGGAGGCTGTGGGGTCAAGGGGAGCCTGTGCTCCATCCCAGCAACGGCTGCCAAGGGTCTCCAACTGGGAGTTTGGGGAGCTGCTTGAATGAAACAACATCCGTGACCTGGGGAAAGAGTAAAAGCTGCTATTTCTGGTGACTTCTGAGTGCAAACGGAATGGCAGCACCAGCTGGACAACAACAGCAGCGCCAAAGCAAGCGGAGCACACTCGGGGCTGGAGTTGGTGTTGACATGTCAGCAACGAGGCGTGGGAGGAATCCTGCCCCAGGGCTCCCAGATTTTCCTGCCCAGCTCCCACAGCAGTGGAAGGAATCCAGCTCCAGGGCTCCCAGATTTTCCTGCCCAGCTCCCACAGCAGTGGAAGGAATCCAGCCCCAGGGCTCCCAGATTTTCTTGCCCAGCCTCCTCGGGTGAGAAGGTGGGATGTGGCCTGGGGGAGAATTCAATGAGCAGGATGCTCCAAAGCAATGATAAGGAGCAAGAGAAGGGAAGGGTCTTTTCCCCTGGGTGGTGGGAGATGGGACTGTGGCTGTGCCAGGGGAACAACCTCCCTGCCCAGAGCAGGAGGGAGGAGAGGAAACAATGGTAGGGAACTGGCAGAGATCTCCCGCTTGGACACTGCCTCCAAGATGGGAAAAACATTACAGAAAACCTCCAATCTGTCACGCACCTCACAGTGTTTTGAAGCCTTGGTCTAACTCATTGTTTCCTTTGTTGAGGTTTCTCTTTAGTGAGTGGACTCCCTCATCCCTGGCTCCCCCTGGGGCTTGTTTGCTTTGGGAGAGAGGGAGGTTCTGTGCTCTGCTCTTGGCAGAAACTTCTGTCCCTAACACGGGTCCTGGGGAAAGGGGTGGGGACAGCCCTGGGGGTTTGTGTGGGGACAGCTCTGGGGCAGCAGTACTCAGCCCAGGGCAAGGTGTTGGAATGAGATGATCCTGAAGATCCCTTCCAACCCAAGCCAACCATATCTGAACCCTCGGCAGCCCCCAGCTTGGCCATGGATGTTCACGGATGTTCCTTTGCATTTTTGAGGAGCTGAATGCCCTGAGATGAGCTGGGAAGATGGCAGGGAAGGAGTGGGGTGAGTTCCTTGCTGTAAACCCTCTGTCAGAATGACACCTTTATTCCTTTCCCTGGTGTTTAGTCATGGAGCTTTGCCATTTTGGGAAGATGAAGAGGTTGGTGGAGATCAAACAAAACTCAAAGCCTTTTCCTTATGTTCCAAAAAGAGGATTTATTTAGTGGGTTTTAGAATTTTAAAATACACAGATCTGAGTGTTGTGGAGGGGGATGGACAGTACAATGCACTTCAGAAACACAGGAACTCTGGGAATTCCTGCAGTAAAGCATCAGCTCCTGGGCAGCTCTCCTGGAGATTCCAGGCACTTACTGGTGATAAACAACAAATCACTGCAGAAAGGTCCCAGGAGAGGCCCTAGGTGGGGAAGTGCTGGATCAGAAAAGGAATGGCTCTCCCAAGGCCATGTGCTCCAGCAAAATGTGGGACGCCTCGTGTTTTCAGGGAGAGCAGACTTTGTTCCTTTGCTCGGGGAAGGCTCCCTCAGTTCAGACCACTCTGCTCTTCACTCTTTCAAAGATCTGCATCACTTTTCCTGCTGGGATGCAGCCTTCCCGCACGATGGTGATGCCACCTTCCCAGAGGATGAATGGACAAATCAGGACAATTCCCAAAGGGGCACAGAAAGGAATATAAAGGAACATCTCGCACCGGCAAAGCCACTCAAAATAAAGTTGTGTGGAAGGACCAGAAAGTGGTCGGAAAGTGAAACCACCAACGAACACTGACCTCAAGCTTTGTTCAAGGGTTTGGTTTTCCACTAATGAATCCCTGTCATGTGTCAGCCCAGAGCCACCCAGGACACCTCACTCTGTGCTGCTGCATCACTGTGGGCAAGCTCCTGTACCACCCTCGTTGCAGCAGCACCCACCCCTCCTTCCAGCAGCACCCACCCCTCGTTGCAGCAGCACCCACCCCTCCTTCCAGCAGCACCCACCCC
>VWYN01016415.1:21512-37445 GCA_013400075.1 Hippolais icterina | reverse complement strand
CCTTTCTTTCCAGCAGCACCCACCCCTCCCACTCAGAGCATTTTCACTCTGCCAAGGCAGATTTTCCTTTCACAACTGTATTTGTCCTCGTGCCTTGTTCTCTGTCAACACAGAGGTCCTCTGAGGACATCTTTTGTTTGCTTCTCTTCATCAACATGTTTGCAAATGTCCAGGCACTCAAGAACTGTTACTCTTGGAGCACTCTGTGCTGCCAGATTGATACTGGGAAAGGCATGGAAACCTCCCAGGAAAACTCAAGTGCTAAGACGAAGGGTGGTTGTCACACTCACTTTCATCAATCTTTGTGCAGTTGACCACAGTGGACGCCACCACCTCGTCAGACTCTCCATCACAGAGAACACCCTCCAGCTTATGGCCAAGGCGCCTGTGGGGGAAAAACCAGCAACAACCCTTCACAGACCTTGCTGTGACCTCGTGCTGAGGTTCCCAAACCAAGGTCTGCCACCACTTAAGCAGGTGGGTGGCCCTGCCAGTGACCAGTACTCACGAGATGACCATGTCATGGTGGGTGCTGTCCACCTCCCCGCTGGGGTTGGCCGAGGTGATGGCCAAGGGCCCGGTCATGTCGATGAGGTGCACCAGGACCGTCAGGTCAGGGACTCGGATCATGATGCTGTCCTGAGTTCCCACCCTGCTGTACCCTGCTCCGACCCCTGGAAGGACAGGCAGAGGATGTTGGCAGGGGCATGGTTGGCACAGCCCCTGTCGTGGCACCTTTGGAAGTGACCCTGCTCCATGCACCCAGCTAATGTGTCTTTGTGGATGTCCATTCCTGAGCAGAAATCTATGACAGCAGAGGTACAGTTTGGAGTCCAGCTGGTAAAAAGGAAATGATTCCCAACTGGAGACACCACAGCTGTTTCCACGGACACAGGATCTCCCTATATCCCCAAATCTGACTTCCTGTGACCACTGCCCACCCTTCCATCCTCCACCACCTTCCTCTTCCTTTTAAACATGCGTGACTCAGAAGCACAGAATCAGCTGGCTTGGAAAAGACCTTTGAGATCATTGAGCACATTGTGGCCCAACACCATCTTGTCACCCAGACCATGACACCAAGTGCCACATCCAGGCTTTCCTTGGACACCTCCAGGGATGGGAACTCCAACACCTCCCTGGGCAGCCCATTCCAATGCCCAATCACCCTTTCTGTGAAGATTTTTTTCCTAATGTCCNTCATTGAGCACATTGTGGCCCAACACCATCTTGTCACCCAGACCATGACACCAAGTGCCACATTCAGGCTTTCCTTGGACACCTCCAGGGATGGGAACTCCAACACCTCCCTGGGCAGCCCATTCCAATGCCCAATCACCCTTTCTGTGAAGATTTTTTTCCTAATGTCCAACCTAAACCTCTCCTGGTGCAGATTAAGGCTGAGTCCTCTCCTCCTGTCACTGTTCCCTGGGAGCAGAGCCTGACCCCTCCGGCTGTCCCCTCCTGTCAGGGAGTTGTGCAGAGCCACAAGGGCCCCTCTGAGCCTCCTTTTCTCCAGGCTGAGCCCCTTTCCCAGCTCCCTCAGCTGCTCCTCACAGGAGCTGTGTTCCAGCTCTTCCAGTTCCCTCATTCCATGCTATTTCCGTGGATTCCCAGGAGCCAGGGTTGAGGTGAATCATTCCAGTGCTCACAGTGTGTCCATGGGGTGGGAAGGCAGAGGCGATGAGCAGGGATGACCATCGGAACCCTCTCATCTCCTGGATGCTCCACCCTAGTTTGCTCATTCCCAGTGAACAGTGGGGGGCTTGGGAGAGAGAACCCTCCCAGGCTGAGGAGCCCCTCCCAGGCTGAGGAGCCTCCCTTGCTCCTGGTCAAAGAACTCATCCTGCTGGCTCCCACTCTTGGTGAGTCATTCCAGCTGATTAACACACTCTAAACATCCACCACAGCATCTGGGAACTCCAGGGGGGATTTCTTGGGAGAAAGTGATCAGAATCTGTCCCCATCGCATCCCAAAGGGTGTTGAGCTAGCAGACCTGCCATGCTGAAAATGTGAAAGGGGGACAGAAGGGTTGTGCTGCTCATCTCACCCAATTTCTTCAGCCACTCTCCCTTCCGGATAATGCAGCCGATGCCACCGGGATAAACATTTTCCATGAATTCCCAGAGCAGGGGGCTGATGGGCGGAGCGGCTGCTCGCAACTGCTCCAGGTTGGAAATAAAAATGCAGATGGGCTTCTCTTGAGGCCTGTCCTGAAAAAACAGGGGGGAAATAGATGAAGAGGGAAAATTTGCCTGGAGAACCTCAAAGCCTGCTGGGGTCTCAGTCTGTGTACTTCCCAGGGAGCAGGAGCTCCGGGCAAGGGGGATGCTGTGTCTGCACAAATGCTACGCTGTGATGGATGCCCCAGCTCAGATCTACACGTGCAAATTAAAGTGGGGACAGAGCAGCAGCCTGCCCTTGGGAACTTCTGGGATGCATCCAATTCCCTTTCTTTAAGCACATCCATCACAGGAACAACGATGCTCCACTCAGTATCAGCATTTTTGGGATCTTACACACCAGGAGCCTGATTTTTTTCCAAACTTCTGCTGGTGTAAACCAAGGTCAAACACACCGATTTGTGATGGGGTAAGGGACAGAGAGCTCAACCCCCTGCAAATCTCCATTATCACCCCTCCAGCGCTTTGGAAGTGGCTTGGTGAAATAAGTTCAGTGTAAAATCAGCAGTGGGGATGGAGGGGAAATAAAACAAGCTCACAAAGCGGTGTCATTTCAGTCCTCAACTGACATCAGCTTCAGAGGGGCCAAATGACTCAGGAACTGGGCATGTATTTACATTCTGTTTGTATTCTCTCATCGGCAGGGAAGGTCAGCACTGGCAGCAGGGCAGCACAGAAGAGACGGCCTTTGTGCCGCTGCTCGCGCTCGGGGCCAGCTGAGATCGTCTGTTATGGTTATTTCTCCAGGCTAGCCAGGAAATTGCCTCATGGACAACAGACAGGGCCAGGCTGCAAAAGCTGGATTGAAGGTGCAAATTCTGGGGCTGGTTCCAGCACTGAATGGCTCCAAAAGTCTGGGGGAATGTAGCCCTGGGATTCTGATTCAGCACTTCGTAAGGCACAGAGGACAAACACAGGTTTGGACCCGCTGGTGAGTGGCTGTTCCTGTTTGGGGTTGTGCTTTGTCCATCCCCAGGGATGTCGCTGCCTAATTCCCAGTGCTCCAGCCTGGAGCAGAGGGGCTGTACCCTGGCCTGCTCAGAAAATGGTCCCTGATGTTCTGGTGTGGCTGCTCATGAACTCTACCCAGGGTCACCTCCTGAGTCTTGGGACAGCCTGAAAACGACGGCTCCCCTTTCTGCTTCTGCACAAACTCATGGACAGGACACAGAGCCAGGGAAGCAGAGACATCCCTGAATTCCCACCTTGATCCTGTAGACCTTCTCGATGGCTTCAGGGTGTTTGCAGGAGGCTGCCAGGGCGTACACGGTGTCCGTGGGGACCCCACACACGGCCCCTGTGTTCAGCAGCTCCGCGATGGCCCTCAGGCCACTCGTGAGGTGGGACTTGGGGCAGATGCAGGGCAGGGGATCTTCCCTGTCCTTCTTGGAGCTCTGGACCTGCCAGGAATCAGGAGGGAATGAATAAGCAAATATATGGAACACAGGGCAGGGTTCCATCCACCCTAATGCACCCTGCCGTGATCCCTTGGCCATCCAAGGGCAGAGGCAGCACCTCTAGGGATGCTTCTCCCACAGCAGGGGAGGTGAATTCCAATTATTAAAGTCAAAGAGAGCAGCTCAGGGTGGACCTTTCAACTGCTAAAATTAGAGGAGATGAATCCCACCCAGCACAGCTTCCTGGAGAAATGGCTGCTCTCCAAAGTGACCTGAGGAAACTGTTTGGGAATCCAAAATCCAGGGGAGGATGGAGTTTCAAGTGCATTCTGGTGAAATGTTGATTTAATGGAAATGTTTCTCTGCAGCAGGAATTGGAGCTGTCAGATCCATCACCCAGGATAGGGGGAATTGCCCATGTCAGACACACCAGATGGCAGAAGGAGTTTGAAGTTAAGAAAAGATGGGAAATTCTTGCTGTCCAGTCTGGAAAACTTTTCAGCTCCCTGCTCCGAAGGCTATGGCTTTAAAACTCCAGTCTGTGAGGAATTCTTAGACTGGGGATGGCTGATTCTCCAGGACCACAGAGACAGGCATTTTGGGGCAAGATAGGAGTCTTGTGACCACCCCTGCCCTTCCTCCAATGTTATTCCTAATGGAAGAGAGCTCATTTCCAGCTCACCCCTCCCTACAGAAGTGCTGTGACCAGGACTTCAAATGGCACTAAAGGATTCAGCAGAAGGGAAATTCAATGGGAATCTGCACTGAAGGCCCCAGAATATCCCCTCTGAGCAAGGAAGCTGCACCACCATGCCAAGCATCTCTTACTGTGAGCAGAGGAGGTCCCATCATCAGGAGGTCCTTCCCAAACATGCAGTTGGTGAGCGAGGCTGCAGCTCCGTAGAAGCAAATGATGCTGAGGATGCTCAACACCACAACTGGAAAAAATCCCAGAGTCAGAGGCAGGAAGGGTGACTGAATCCCCATCCCTAGAGGGATTTAACAGTGTGGATGTGGCACTTGAGGATAGGGTTTGGCAGTGCTGGGGGAATGATTGGACTCTTGGATTTCATGGTGCTGTGATTCTACTCTGTGGTGACCAAATCCTGATAGAAAAGCTCCCACTAATCCCCTTGCTACAGCACTCCATGGAATTAAAACTTAAATTGTCACTTGCAGCAAAGCCAAAGCTTCAGCAGAGTTACAGCCATTGACAGTGGTGGCACATTCAGCTCATCCCGCACCTCAGGGAACATCCACAGGGAAGCAGAGCTGGACAGAATCTCTAGAGGTGCAGCAGTAGCAGGTTTATTTAGAAGCTCAAGGCCCTGGGGGTGATAGGAGGAAAGATTTCCTTCTCCAGTCATGCTTGCACACACTCCAGACTTCCAGGAAAAGAAGAACACTCCGCTTGATTTTCCCACACTGAGCTTTCCACACTGCTCCCCAACCTAGGACCCACTCCCTGCCTTCATCAAACCTTCTGTGGGTGAAGGTTTAATGTCCATGTTCCCCTAAAACTCACTTTCAAATGGCAAAGGGAGGTTCTGCAGTGTAAAGAGCAGAAAACAAATGGTCAAGAGCTCCATGGCAAGGGTCAGGCAGAGCAGCACCACGTTAAAAGAGGAAGCTGTGGAAAGAAACACAAACAAGAGGGACCCACATCAAGCACGGCCCATAAAATGTCCATGAACCAGCAGAAGAGTTCCTAAATCAACTGAGGCTTGTTTGATTAAACCGAGCAGCCCCAGCTCTGATTTCCCTGTCCATGGATGAACAAAGAGGCACAGCCAGGGTCTGTTCAGCCCTCAGGTTCCACAGACACGCTGCCAAACCCTTGATCTGCCAGGACACTGTGTTCACATGGAAAACACTTCTCCGGCAGCCAAGCAGGTTCTGATTTACACCAGCTGGGCTGGAGCGTGGCTGGGGATTGCTGCCAGTGGCCCAGTGCGTTGAACACTTTCACCTGATTTGATCCTTTTATTTTCTTTGAAACGTTCTTCCATTCCCTCGGGGCTGTTTCCCCTAAGCCCAGCTCAGCTTCTGTTACTGGCTGTGGGCAAAACATCTCCGTTCTTGCTTAATCCGAGTGACAGGGAGAGCTGAGCCTCCCTCACTGGTGCATCTCCACCACGGGGCAACCACAGGAGGGTTCATGATCTGACCCCAGATGCCCCTCAATAAACATCCCACGTGGTTCTGAGACTTACCCAAAATGATTAAAAAAGCATTGAGCACCAAAAAGGCAACGGAGCCAGCAGTGAATCCCTCGGTGTTCCCCGCTCCAATGTCCAGCAAGTGGCCTGAAACAGGAGCAGCACATCTGGTTATGAGCAAACCACAGAGAGCAGCATGACAGGAGAGTGGCAGAGCCTCAGCTGGGATTACCACAGCTCCAGCTGATGGATAGTGGCCTCCCAAAAACACTCCTTCATTGACACCTGCTGCTTCTGCCACGCAAAGAGTTTGAAGCATTAACTGTGGGACTGGTGATGGTTATCCAAAAAAAGCTCTGGATTTTACCTCCAGCTTGGAATACTCAGGGCCTGGCTGGACACTTCAGCAGGTCCTGCCACACGTCCCAAGCCACAGCTTTAACTTTCCCCACAGGTGCTCATTTTAAGAGTGCCTGGCACAGAGGCTGTGTGAACACTCTGCCCACCTGGAACAAAATACAGCTTTTAAAAGCTAGGCTCAGCTTCTGAGAGTTTCTTTCAATGCTGTGACTGGCTGGGACAGACTTCTCCAGGCTCCTGAAGGAAAAATCCACTGGAGTCTCCCACTGCCTAAAAGCATCTCCTGAGTTGTTATTCTGAGATTACAGCCCAGAGCCAGCCCTGTCTCACAATGTTTTTGCAGGAAATCTTGGCTTTCATTGGAGTTGAAGACACAATTTGGACTGCTGGAGCTGAGAGCACCAAGTGCCTGCAGCAATGGCAACTGAGTGCAAACTGGGGTGAAATATCTTTTTCCAAGGAGGAAGATCAGTAAACCTGATGTCATTGACTCTCCCGCAAGAAGGAATTCCACTGGGGAAAGCAATCTGAGATTCCCTGGGATCACCCCATAAGCCAGGAACCATCCCGTGCTTTACCTGCCAGGCGCAGCCAGGTCCAGGCTCCCCAGAAGGCAGCGTAGCAGAAGGGAAGCACGGATCCGAACCTCTTCCCACCCCTCACCTGGATCCTGCACACAAACAGCTGCCCCAGGGCTCCTGGGATGAGCACGGAGGGAATGGAGAGCTGCTGCCTGCCCGGGTCACCCACACTGCCCTGGACAGCTGCGGCCGCAGCCAGGCCATTGCAGATGTAGAACAAAGCATCCGGCACAGCCGCGCTGGTGCCGCTGGGGACATCCTTGGACCTCGAGAGCCAGGTCCAGACAGCCCCCAGCACAGCTTGGAGAGCTGAGCTGGACACGGCCTGGGGGCCCACGGGAATCAGAACCTTCTCCCCAATGGAGTTGATGAGGCTGGCGAAGCTGGCGTACAGGGAGAGCGCGGTGCAGAGGCTGCAGGCAGCCCCCAGGAAGGGCCAGGCACCAGGCAGAGGGATCTGGTGGACAAAGGCCGAGGTGAGGAGGATGAAGGATGCATTCTGCAGCATCTCCAGGGTGTCTTTGTGGGTCGACACCAGAAACAGCAGGCAGGCAGTGGCCAGGAAGAACCAAGCTCCAAACATGCCCAGCCTGTTGTCCTGAGCCATGGGCAGCCCAAAGAAGGCGGTGAGCACAAACTCTTCCCAGGACATCACCAGCCAGAGGAGGCTGTGGACACCAAACTTGGTGGTGTGGTAGCCATCCCCTCTGAGGTAGCTGTAGAAGCTGGAGAGCAGCTGGCAGCTGGAGATGATGGATATCCATGCTGCTCCCACACAGAAGGTCTTCATGTACCCAAAGAAGTAAAAGGCAAATATAAAGGGTGACACGGTGTCGCAGATGTTCCCCAGGGCCATCGGCTCTGCGTATTTCGTGTTCTTCTTCTTTTCCTCCCCGAGGGCCTTGGAGGAGCTTTTCTGTGCCGATCCCAGCAGCAGGACGTTGAAGAGGGGGTGCCCAAAGCCAGGCAGGATGTACCTCTGGGTGATACCCTTGAGGAGCAGAGCCACAGCCCCGTACAGCCCACACAGGACAATGCCCAGCTCCAAGACTCCAGACACCACCAGGGCCCAGTCCCCGAAGAGTGCCACTGCCTCGAAGCTCAGGGCCAGCGCGATGGCCCCAAAGATGAAGGGCATGATGTAGTTGACGGTGGCCGAGCAGAAGGACAAGATGAAGGAGATGGCAATGTAGGCCACCAGCCCGGCCACGGCGCTCTGGCTGGCTGAGAGCAGGGCCATGCCGGCTGGGAGCTGGCTGGCATTCCCGGAGGGAAGCGTTGTGTTCTCCAGGGAGAGATACACAGCAGAGACAGGGAGCTGGCTGGCATTCCCAGAAGGAAGTGTTGAGTTCTCCGGGGAAGGATACGCGGCAGACAGGACCCGTGTGACCCCGTAGCTGCTCCACAGAGCAGAGAAGGTGAGGAAGGCTGCACCTCCAAGGTGGTCATACTTGCGGAAGGCGAGAAATCCGGCCAGGAGCTGGACAAAGCCTCCAATCAGGATGAGGTGGACACCTGAGGGGCGCAGGAAGGGGTCAGGTGTGAAGTCAAGCACAAAAAGGCTGGAGGTGCAGGAAGTTCTAGGGCACACCCCATGATAGGTCCCATGGCCTTCCTGTGAGCAGCCCTGTGGCCTCTGCCTGCCCCTCTTCCCACCTTTATAGGAAATTTCTGTGTGTGGCCCCTCGGCTCACTGTGAGGAGCAGGCCCCAAGGACAGTTTGGATCTAGCAAGGCATGGCACATGGAATACGTGGCCCAGTGGCTGTGAAAGGAGGAGCAGCCATCCCCAGGAGCACTCAGACCTGCACAATGGACACAGCCCACATTTCCCCACCATCCCACCAGCGGTGTCCATCGGCCCATGGGGATGACCCTCAAAGAGCTCAGGGATGCTCAGCCCCACCACCCCACCTTGGGCAGCAGCACCCACCTGCCAGGACCTGCTCTGCTGCCCGAGGCCCGAGGCCGGTGGCTGCCACGGTGAAGTTCTGCAGGCACAGGAGGAAGGCGCTGACCACGTTGCCAAGCAGCCCCAGCACCCCCGGCTCACTGTAGAAGACGGCAGCGAAGCCCTCGGAGCTGGCCATGGCCCTTTTAGACAAAACAACAGAGTCGGCCCTCGCCCCCACAGCCTCCCTGGCAGCAGTGTCTGCACCGAGCTTGGGCACCCTGCCAACCTTCAGAGCCGTGCCCCTGCCCCGAGCAGGGACAAACTGGTGACAGGCTCAGGTGTTTCCATGTTCCTCCCCGCTCCTCACTGCAGACAAAGGCTCGATTCAAAGCACCACTTGAGGTGCCTACTTTCCGCAGCCCTATCCAGAAAAAACACACACAACCTATTTAGGCGACCAGGATTGCTGGCAAAAACATGTTTAGGTGCCCCAAAGCGCTGCAGGTGGTGGTGATGGTTGCTGTCCCCTCTTCTCCAGGCTGCTGGAGATGGAGAGACATGAATAGCCCAATACAAACCAACAAACATTCAGACGAAACCCACAAGGTATTTTTTGAGCCGTTCCAGGACGTTTCTTATCCACTGTTGCAGACAAACAGGGCAGGCACGGTGCACACACACAGTCTCCCTTCCAGATGGAATTTTCCAGCTCCATCCTTTTCTTGAAACCCCAGTGACTAAATAGGCTATTTTCAAACCCTTCATATTTCTCCCATGAACTCGTCTGTTTGCAGGCAGCCCCCACGTTTCCACTCCTCAGCACTCCTGGGTACCAGGAGCTGAAGTTTTCTCTCTGAGGGTTTTGTTGGGAAACAAAGATGAAAATAAAACAGCAATGTTCTTGTTATTTGGGTATTTTTAGAATATTTGGTGAGCTAAAAAAGTTGGAAAGGGAGAAGGTGATGTATTCTGTTCTCAACCATTCCAAAGAAACCTTTGGAAAGGGAGGAAATCTCCACTATTGTTAGGGGGAGTGAGGAGGAGGGAAGGAGCACCACCCAAAGAAAAATAATTTGGGAATAATAACGAACCTAAATTCCAGGATCACACAAATCCTCAGCACAAATTTACATCTTGCAAACATCAGTACCCTCTGGACTTCTTGTTCTGCTAAAATCTCTGTGTTTTCCCCTCTCCATTTATTATAAAGGATGTCACTTCTCTAAAGGAAGAAGGATGAAGGATAAATCAACTCCAACAGCTCCAAATGGGTTTGGCAAAATCAACTCTCATCAAATAAGGAAAGGCTAAAAACCTCCAAGCAAAGCTTGGGGGACAATGAATTATTCAATTACTTGGTTGAACTAAAGGTTGGGGTTTGGGGTTCAGAGAGGGAGATGCACCAAATCCCAGTTCCCAGGGAGGAATACTCCCTTTTCCCATCAAGGCACTGCCTTTAGGGAGGTCCCAAGGAACACTGTGCCCTTGGGCAGAGCTGAGCCTGTGGATTCCACGGTTTTGCCTCTTTTATTATTTTAAATGACATTTCTATATAAAGAAGCAATTTGGTTTGAATGGTTACACTTGGAAATGGGCCACAAAACTGAGATTCTCCAGATGTTTTGCCCTGAAACAGCCTCAAAGACACACTCAGAGCCCCTGCTTGGAGTGAGTCCCAGGAAGAGGGTGAGTGGGATTTGGGAGGGAGATGGGCTGGCCGGGTGACTCCTTGGCTCCCAGCAGGGGTTTTTAGTTTGCTAGAGCTCATTTTTTTTGTGTTTTCTGCATGACAGGCCTGCAACAAAGAGCTGGGACTGGGGAGGGATGGAGACACGCAACTCACAGGGATGTTCTCTTCTTCCAGTGCAGACATGGGAGAAGGGAGGAAGACAAACACCAGAACATGGTGTTGGGCTAAGGAGGTGTAAAGGGGAAGGATGTGAGAGGATTCAGCCCAAGATATGGAAGAGGAGGAGGAAAAGGAGGGCTTGGGGTTGGAACCAACTGCAGTTGAACCCACAGCTCACACCCAGCCCCCCCACACCAACCCAGACTCATGGTTCCTGCCCTGGGACCAGTTCACAGCTGGGCATTGTCGCTGCCCCTATTTCCTGTAAGGTCAGGACACATCAAACCAGGAAAATCCTTCTGGTGTTGTCTCAGGAGCAGCAGCACTGGAACGCTGGGGGCTGCACTGAGCCTGGAAAAACAAGGGTCAGCAGGGGACCCCCCGAGGGGGTTCTGATCAAATATGCCCTGGCTTGGCCCTGGCATAACCCCACCCATGTGTGCTGTCACTGTCCATACGGACCCATTGCTCCACATGCACCACAGGACCCTGGTGGTGCGACAGGATAACGTGGGACTGTGCAGTAGGCAAGGGAGCAGATGGAAAATACCTCTCTCCCAGGTGGGATTAGCAGCTCTCTGCACACCCAGGGCATCAGCAGCACCACCACTGTCCAGGAAGCCACGGGATGGAGATGTCCCCGTGCTGAGGAGGCACCTGGACACCCGGGGTTCTGCCAGAGAGCTGCACATCCTGTAGGGATGGGGCAGCCCAGGATGATTCTTCCCTTGCTCAAACCCCTCGTGCAGCAAGGGCAAAGTCAAAGCCACACCCTCCCTCATCCTACCTCCTCCACCTTCTTTCCTCTCCCTGCTTGCCCCCGACACCCCTCACCCTGGGGGTTGCAGGAATGCTGGGTGAGGTCCTCCCTCCCTCCTGGCTCTTGTCCCCCGGTGACCTCGGAGCCACATGGGGCAGGCTCTGGACACCACTTCCTTCACTCCCTGCTGTCCTCACAAAAACTTCCCTTCACTCCCTTCCAGGTAAGGTCATTCCCATCTCATCCCATTTCCACGGGGCTGTCAGGCTTTGCAGGAATCTCTCTGTGCGCCTGACAGTCGCTCCTTGCTTCTCCATGACCAATATCACCACGGATATTCCAGGGCACGGACATTCCATCCCCAGGAGGCTGCACTAGGGCTCCCCACACCATGGGACACACCTACAAACACCAAACCATTCCAGTTTCACTCATCCCCAGCGGCATCTTGCCATCAGTTTTCCACCCCACCTTGTTAGTGATAACAAACATTTACAGAGCTCTGAGGAAACACTGCCTCTCTCCAGATAAACATGGAAAGAGAGCAAAATTCATTTTGGATAAACACACAGCAAGATGAACAGTGCGCAGCCACAGCACACAGCTGGATTTTGCATCACAATGCTGCCTCTCCTCTGGTGCAAATCAGCACAGAATTGCCAGGGATACATTGCTACAACAAAGGGCTGCATGGGGGTTAGTAAAAAAAACCAGTTTTAACAAAGGTGTGTCCCACCAGGCTGTTTTTCTGCCCAAAATAATAAATGTCCCCAGGTTCCACTGCTGGACAAAGCAAAGAGCCGTGGCATTCCCCAAAATTCCAAACATTTCCTTGGGAACAAAGGTTCCCGGTGCTCCCTGGAAGCTCCAGGGTGCTCTCCCAGTTTGGTGACCCAGCAGAGCTGGAGATGGAGAAGGAGAGCTGGGAAAGATTCAGCCAAACACCCAAACACTGAAGGTATTCAAGAAAAGCATCCAAGAAAACCACCACTGCCTGACTTCTGCCTCTGCAGCTGGGATTTACCTGCTTTGGTGACACTTCGGCTCAATGGGAGGATGATCTTGTCCCTCTCATTTCCTGGTGAATCCCACGTTTATAGTCCTCCTTGGGAGGAGGAGCCTGGAGCCGGTTGCTTCACCCATTGGCACTTGTGGCATTTTGAGGACAGGAGTTTCCTTGAACCTTGTCAGTTATTGTCTGAAATCTTTATTTATTTCCTGAAACGGGGGGTGTGGGTGGGGGGGGGTTCCCTTCTGTCCAGCAGGGACAAACCACCCCTCCTCATGGATTTCCCCCACCCTCTGGGTCTCCAGGGGCTGATGTCATCCCCCTGGAAATACAGTTGCACAAAACAGAAAGCAAATTGCCTTTTGGATGCAGATATAAACCCTGCCACCAGCACCTTCCAGCCACACACCTCTGCCATCTCTTGCACCGAGCACACCGAGCCAGGAGAGGCACTGGGAAAAGCAGCCACCAGCATGGTCTACTCCACCTTCCAGGTAAAACTCTTCCACTCAAACCCTACCCATCCCTGAGCTCGCCTTCTGCACTTTAAGGAGGAAATGTCGCTTTCCGGGTGGTTCCTCTGCTGGTCCAGCTGAGTGTGGCATTAAACGGGAACCTGCCCCAGAATTAACAATTTCCAACGGTTTTCACAGTCATTTAATTCAGCTACTGACCTTTTCCTGCCATCCTGCTCCTTTCATGTGTCCCAGACATTCTCTGAACCATGCCATGTGCGAGTTGTTGCTGTTGTTGTTGGGATGTGCTCTGTGGGTTTTGCTCCTTGTGCCCACTCCTGTCCCACTCGCTGCAGGATCTCGTGGCAGGGCTGCAAAGGCTCTGTTGCCCCTTCAACTGTGTGGCTTTATTTCTCTGGATGTTCTTGGCATCCCTGCTGGACACAGCTTTGGAAAACATTTTTTTCCCCTCCTTGAAATATGTCGTTACTTTTACGTGTTCGTTTGATCTGTGAGTGTTTCATGATGAGAGGCACAACCAGGAAAACTGCTCCGAGAAACCTTCCAGCAGCTCCTGTGACAAATTCCCTCTCTGTGTCTCTCCTCTAGAAATCCCAGAAGTTCTTGGCAAGCTCTCGGCAAGTCCACAAAACTGCTGCCCACGGTTTGTATCTCTCAGCACTCCCCATCCTTTACTAGCTGGCATCCCTAAATAATCACAGTGTTGCTGGAAAAGAAGGTGCTGGCTGAGCACACCGAGAAATCCTGAAGTCCTGAAATCCTTGGAAGCAAAGCTTCCAAATATTTGGGGGTCCTGTGGTGCTTCATGACCCTGGGGGTAAAGGACCAGGAGAAAACAGAGAAGAGTAAAAATGTGGATTGTTAGTCCTGTGCTAAACCAGAACTTTAACCGGTTTAGAACCAGACTTTCCAAATTCTTTGACCACAAATGTAAGATGTTGAAAGGGTGGCTCAGATCCTTAACTCCTCCACTTGTCACTGCTTCCTAATTACACCTGATCCTGCTCTGGGCACTGCCTGGAGAGATTCATGGATCTCTTTCTGTGGCCTCAGCACTGCCCAGCTTTGGATTAAATTAACCACAACTTGGCCGTGTAGACACTTGGTCTATTTTGTCTCTTAACTTGGTCTGAGTTTGTCTATTTACTGATCTTAAAACATGTTCTTGATCTATTATGTTTATTAACTTATTTCTAAAAGTTTTCTTGGTTTAGTATAAGTTTAGTATAAGTTTATTAACTTCTTTTTAAAAGGGCTTTTGGTTTATTTTAAGTTTATAATAGGTTTATTAACTCATTTTAAAACATATTCTTAGTCTACCATCTCAATTCATTTAAAAATGAGTTGTTATTATTACAATAAATGCAAAGTATGTTGCTTAATGAGCCCTGAGGATAAGAGAAATAATAATCCACAGGGATTTATTTGGTTTTGTGTCAAATTTAACTTTTTAATGAAGTCCTGCCATACCAGGAGGAAAACCCTGGCGTCATGGAATGCTTTTAGCTGAAGGGTTAAAAAAACCCCGCTGCCTGCTGAGGTGACAAAGAGCATTTGATGCCGGGAAGGAACCAATCCAGCTTTTCTGGGTGCTGGGTGATTGGAGCAGATTTTCCTGCAGCCTCTCCAAGCCCTGACATCAGCGCTGCCGCTCCGGGAAGGCGGTGGGGGGACCCGGGGATACTCAGGGGGGACCCGGGCTGGGGTCGGCAGCGGCTCCCGGAGTGCTGAGTGCCGGGATTCCTTTAGGAACGCGTTCCCCGGGAGGGGGAATGTTCTCCCGGTGAGTCAGGCGGTGATGGCATTCCCAGCTGTGTTTACAGGAGGCTCAGACTGGGCTCGAGGTGAGCCCGAACATGAGCCAGCGCTCCGTGAGTCACTGATGTGACCTTTCGGGATAAATTCAAACTAGGGGAAATTAGGGAATGGTCATTTCATTAATTGCCATGTTTGCTGTTAGAAAAACAAAGTCTTATGTACCTGCCGATCTGGATAAACTTTCCTCTTGGAGCAAAGTATTTTTATCTTTTTCACCTGTGATTCATTTAATTTGGACATTAATGAATCTTTTATATCCATCTGTGTGTGCACTCCCACATCCATCCATAAGTAAATGTATGAATTTGCCATCCTGCAAATGCTGGCTAAATCTCTTGGCTTTTTTTTTTCGTTCTCTCCTGTGCACTCTCAAATTAACAGTATAAATTGTAATAGGCCATAACAATTTTTCTATGAATTATAAATACAATTATATTCATTATATTCTGTATTCTAAAATTATGAATACTTTTATAAAATATAAATTACTATATGAATTATTAAAATATTATTATATAGAATTAAAATATATATTATTTATATATAATCTAAACAAGACAATATGTCACTGAAATTAAAACATACAATAGACAAAACTGGGTATTTTGCGTAGAATTTTAACTTACTTTTAACAATTAGCATCCTTTGGAGCACATAGGGCTTAAGAGCTTCGGTGGCTGAGCCAAGAAGGCTGTGCCTTGTTGGATGAAACATCTGGATAAACCCAGACTTTGGGTCTAGTCCTGCTTTCCAAAAAATTATGGAAGTTTTGGATTTCTGTGGTCAATTCCTGCTCTGCCTTTCCTCTGGGTAAAGGGAGATCATTTGTGTTGATACCTCCCCAGAAATGATTGTTGGAACCCCAAGGTGAGGGGATGGGGCTGAGCTCTGAAGTTTCTTCACCTGAACCTTCTGGAAGCCACCCCAGGAGGAGCCCAGGGCATCTGTGGAATGTGAAATTTTATATACAGAACATAGGAAATCTGAGAGTATCCCAAGTGGGCAGGGAGCCCCGGAGATGACGAATTCCAGCTCCCTGCCCTTGCAGGGCTCCCCAGACTGACCCACCCGGCTGGGGCAGGTGCAGCTCCCCGCACCTGGTGCCAGCGTGGGCGCGGAGCCACGGCTGCCAGCACAGCGCTCACCACTGTCCTTGTCCCCTCCCCGTGTCGCTGCCCTGCAGTGGTGGCCCGGAGCGCTCCCGAGGAGACCGTGACCAGCAGCTTCGCCTCGTTCATCTCCGCGGCGCGGCCCGAGCACCTGTCCCAGACCGTGCGGCAGCGCAGCAAGAGGATGATCCTGGACAGCCTCGGCGTGGGGCTGGTGGGCAGCACCACGAGGGTCTTCGACATCGCCCTGAGCTACTGCCGGGTAGGGACAGCCCCGCCACCGCCACTGCCACAACCACTGCCACCGCCACTGCCACAACCACTGCCACTGCCACCTC
>VWYN01016415.1:0-21398 GCA_013400075.1 Hippolais icterina | reverse complement strand
CACCGCCACTGCCACCACCACTGCCACTGCCACAACCACTGCCACCTCCACTGCCACCGCCACTGCCACTGCCACAGCCCCAGCCACAGCCACAGCCACCTCCACAGCCCCAGTCACTACCACCTCCACTGCCACCACCACCACCACTGCCCCCGCCACTGCCACCACAACAGCCACCACCCCCACCACAGTCACTGCCACCGCCACTGTACCACCACTGCCACCACCAGCACCACCGCCACCCTGGGCGCTGATCCCGGCAGCTGTGGAGCCTAGGGTGGCTGGCACCATCCCTGCTCTCTCTGGGCCTCCCCTGACATTCCCTCCATTCCCCAGGAGCTGTACTCCTCCGTGGCTGTGAGCTCTGTCTATGGAAAGCCAGGGGTGAAGCTCTCCCCGACGCTGGCTGCCTTCACCAATGGAGTGGCGGTAAGGCTGGATCTTCCCGGGGGAGCTGTGCTCTTCCAAGATGGATTTGTGCTCCTGGCTTTCTCAGGGGAATCTGTGCTCCCGGCTTTCCCAGGGGAATCTATTCTCCTCGTTTTTCCAGGGGAATCTGTGCCCTGTGGTGCCAGGAATCAGCATTCCAGGAAACAGTGGTCATTGGTGAGGGACAAAAGCCGGGAATCTCCTGGCTTTTAGAGGAGCTAAACAGTGTCCCGTGGGAACACTGAGGGGAGGCTTTGGCATAATTTCCTCGGGAATATCAGCCGGGAGCCCTCATTCCCTCAGCGTCCAGCCAGCACATCCTCATCTCTGTTTCCCTGGCAGACTCATTCCATGGATTTTGATGACACCTGGCACCCTGCCACTCACCCCTCAGGGGCCGTCCTGCCGGCTCTCCTGGCAGCTTCCCAGATGCTCCCTCCAAACACCAAACCCAACGGCCTGGATTTCCTGCTGGCCTTCAACGTGGGCCTGGAAGTGCAAGGGAGGCTCATGCACTTCTCCACTGAGGCTCACGACATTCCCAAAAGGTAAAGCTCCTGTTCTTCACTGAGGATGAAGAGGGTTTGCAAGTCTGGGTTTTAAAATGTTAGTTTAGGTTAAGCCAAGTTTAAATCCAGTTTAATTTAGCTTTACCCCAGGGTAAAGACTTACTGAGAGCCAAATGCCAGAGGTGATTGCACCATGCATTTATTTGGCGATTTCCAGGGATTTTGCCCCAAAATAATCCTCAGGAGGACTCCCAGGGAGTCTTCAGTGCCTGCCTGACCCAGCCAGGGCAGGATCCCAGAACCAAGCAGAGGTTCGTGGTGGGCACAGCCCCTGGGCCAGCTGCTACCACTAGTAGTACCACTAGTAGTACCACTACCACCAGCAGCGCCCTGTGGTGGAATCAACCAGGAGCTGTTCCCTTGGGTGTGTTTGAATTATTTGTCTGAGGGATAGAAAGTTTGGCTGTGTGGACATAAGCCATGGCACCTCCTGGAGAAAGTTAAAATTACTTTTTGGAGATGCTGAGCTCACCCTGGTGCTTATGAGGAGGTTTCAAGGAAAAACTCAGTTTTTAGACTAAATTTATGTTAGTTAACTCTAAATTTAGAGTTAAACTAAACTTTAGTAAAACTCTGATTTTAAAGTTAATTCATTATTTAAAATTTATGGTTAAATTTTGAGTCAGGTGACTCCCACCTGCACCAGAGCCATGAGAGAGTTCCACCAGCTGACAGGCCCCTCATTTTCCATTAGTTTTTCTGTGGGAGGGATGCTTTGGCATTCCCTGTGCCAGGCAGCCAGGCAGGGCTGTTCATTCCTGCCGTCCCCCTGCAGGTTCCACCCTCCCTCAGTGGTGGGCACGCTGGGCAGTGCTGCGGCCACGGCCAAGCTGCTGTCCCTCAGTTTGGCCCAGTGCTGCCATGCCCTGGGCATTGCTGCCTCCCTGGCTGGGGCACCCATGGCCAATGCTGCCACCCAGGCCAAGCCCCTGCACGTGGGGAACGCCACCCGCCTGGGCTTGGAGGCCGCTCTGCTGGCAGCCCGAGGGATGGAGGCCAACCCGCTGATCCTGGATGACATCCCCGGCTGCTCGGGGTTCAGCGCCTTCTACAGCGTCTACCAACCCAAACCGCTGCCCGCGCCCGGCCAGCAGCACGAGTTCCTCCTGGAAAAGCAGGACATTGCCTTCAAGCGGTTCCCAGCCCACCTGGGCATGCACTGGGTGGTGGATGCTGCCTTGTCGGTCCGGAACCTCTTCATCAACTACGCGGGGTCCTTCTCCCCCTCTCTGATCCGCACCATTGTGCTGAAGATTCCGGTGTCCAAGTACATCAACCGGCCTTTCCCCAGCTCGGAGCACCAGGCAAGGCACTCCTTCCAGTTCAACGCCTGCGCTGCCCTGCTGGATGGCGAGGTGGGCCTGGGCTCCTTCTCCGAGAGCAGCATCCAGCGGCAGGAGCTCAGGGAGCTGCTGGACAAGGTGGTAGTGGAGCACCCTGAAGACAACGTGGCCAACTTTGACAAGATGTACGGAGAGGTGGCCCTGCTCCTGCACACTGGGGACGTCCTGACGGGGAAATGTGACACTTTCTATGGGCACTGGAGGAAGCCCCTGAGCAAAGAGTCTCTCCTGAAGAAGTTTCGATCCAATGCCTCCCACGTGCTTCCAGAAGAAAAAATAGAAGCCATCATCACTCTGGTGGACAACCTGGAGAACCTGTCAGACAGCTCCCAGCTGGCCTGCAGCCTGTGAGGGGACAGCGTGGGGGCTTGGTGAGGGGCTTGTCCTGGTGAAACTGAGATTCCTTTCTTCATTGGTGCTTTCCTGTTGATTCCCAAGGACAGAGAAGTTCCCACCCCTTCCACTAGATAATTCCAAAGGAACCCCCGAGGCAGGAGGTGTGTTTGGGTTAGCACAGGGAGTAAACTTCAACTCCTGGTTGATGCTGGCTGAGGAGCTGAAAGGCCACCACAACTATAAAAAATTTCCCATGGAAATCTCTGAGAATCCTAGGGTATTATCCAGTTCTCCAGAAGGAATGTTGCCTATGCATTTCTTACAGCTGGATTCCATGCTTTCTCTGTGCAGAACTGACCGCTGAGTCTGGGAATAGGAGGAAGTTCAGCTGCAGATCCTGTGCTTTTCTTAGTGCTCCTCTGGGCACACTTGGGATCAGGGTCAGGCAGTCCCACTGGCTGCAGGAAAAACCCATCCTTGCTGCAAACAGCCCTGCCTGCTGAACCCTCTGGCAGAGAGGGACTGTCTTCCTTTCCAGTAACAGCCCCCCTCCATTTCTCCAGCCCATGGGCACTGTTTGCCACTTCTCTGTGTACAAAGGATGGTTTGAGGACCCTTGAGACCTGAATTTCTTTTCTGAAGGGAAGGCAGTTGGTAGGTGAGGAACCCTACATCAGTCCTATACCCTGAGACTGATCCCTGCCCATCCCAGGGCTGTCTCACACCATCCCTCCTGGCTTTCCCAGACTTTCCCAGGCACCTGTTCTGAGCTGGCTCACCAGGTGGCCCATGGGCTTCTCTGACAGGTGACTTGGGCACATGCACTGTGACTCCCTTTGGGAAATTCCTGTTTCCCTCCTGTGAGAGGAGGAGAAGCTCACTGAGACTCAGCTCTTAACTCATCTTTTCAGCTGGGACGAAATCTGTGCTCCTGAGCAGCCATTCCCTGGAAGGCTCCTTCCCCTGCACCCTCCCTGAGTGGTGAGATGGAGAACTCAACATTTCTCCACATGAAATACTGGGAATGCTGATCCAAAGAGCTCCTTTCCAATATGACCATGATAAAATTGTGGAATATGCTGTGGGAATTAGTATTCAAGAGAGATGAGATGGGAGCAAACAAGAAGGAAGAGCCTTTTCTCTTGCTGGTTGTGCTTTGTGCAGGGAATGAACCATCCAGAAGAAAACTGTTTTCCCACCTTTTGATCCACTCTCTCCCACTGTCCAATATTCTCAATGAATCTTGCTGAATAAAGAATGGAATTAAATTAATTTTCTCCATGAAGATCTAATACTGCATAATGTAAACCATAAATTTAATTTGAATACTCAAAATACAGAGGCTTTTCTAATAGATGGGGTGCCCAGCAGAGTTTGGGACAGGGACAGCTGGAATGCTGGTCTGTGGCCAGTGATTTCTCCAGGGAAAAACATTGAGCCCCACAGGTTCTTTTTCCCGGAGACATCAACAACCAGCAGCCAGCAAAGCCTCCGGTGCTCCAACACCATCACTCCAAGAGGTTCCTCCAGCAGCTATGCATTCCAAATACTTGCCAAATTTCCATGACAAGTTTTGAGTTTCCTGTGGTTCAGGTCAGGTGTGAGATCCCCAAAAGTGTCATTCCACCTTTCACCTTCCAGTGAGGAGGAGCCAGTGTCCTCCAGGCCATCCAACAGCTCAGCACTTAAAGGGATCAGTGTGTGGGACAGAGCCAAGATGGGCTCCAGTGGAGGGAACAAAACCCTCTGCCATGGGCTTTGACCCCCTCCCATGGGGACTGACCCGCTGCCATGGGCACCGACCTTCTCCTGTGGGCTTTGACCTCTCCTGTAGGGATTGACCTTCTCCCGTGGGAACCAACCCTATTCCATGGAGGTTAATCCTCCCCTGTGGGCACCGACCCCCTCCCATGGGCACTGGCCCTCTCCCATGGGCACTGACCCTCCCCCGTGGGCACTGACCCTCCCCTGTGGGCACTGACCCTCTCCCGTGGGCACTGACCCTCCCCCGTGGGCACTGACCCTCCCCTGTGGGCACTGACCCTCTCCCGTGGGCACTGACCCTCTCCCATGGGCACTTACCCTCTCCCATGGGCACTGACCCTCTCCCGTGGGCACTGACCCTCCGCGGGGTCCCGCGTCAGCCGGACACGGCCGGGGGACATCAGGACCCTGGAGAGCAGCCGCCGGACGCTCCGCAGGCGCCGCGGCCGAGGGGACTGTGCTCCTGGGGATCTCTCCCTGGGATCCTTCCCTGGGATCCCCTCCCGGAGCTCCATTCACAAGATGAAGCTGAGGAGATGCCCGCGGCTTTCGCCCATGGCATTCCTGTCTTTAGTTCCCACAAACGACTCAATAGAAACCAGCTCATCCCCGCTGATCATCCAAAGCACTGAATATTTTGTGACCTTGCCTTTTTTTCGCACCATGAAGAATTTTGGATTCCCCACGAAATTCCAGCAAGGAAAAATGAATACGATTCAGAGATGGTTTCAGTTTTATAGAGGATTTGGACTGTAGAGGTCAGAAGAGTCCTCCCTGCTTTCCAGTGTTGCTCCCGTGAGGATATCGCTGCTACCTCAGTGTGGCCAGCCTGAGAACTGCTCTGCTTGCGAATCCCCACCTCCTTCATTGCTTTATACTTTTTAGATAACTTTGAAATGGCTTTTGAAATAATTAAAGGAGGAAGAAAACTTATGACAGTCCTACAAGTAACCAGGTGCCATCAGAGTCAGACTCCTCTGTGTCAGACCATCCTCAATCCCTGCATAAATCCAGGTGAACTCCTGGACTTCTGATACTCTGCTCTTCATGTAGGCTCCTCATCCCTGCTTTTTCCATTCCCGAGTGACAGAAACCCCCCAATTATTGATACAGACCTGAGGATGCAACTTGGAACTTCAATTTCAGAGTGTTTGAGCATCACACTGAGGCCAAATTCTCAAATCCCAGGCAAGGAGTGTGTTTGGACAGTCACAGCTGGATTTAAACCTCTGGCTTGGTGGGAGAGCCACCAGCACCAGCCAGCTTGAGACAAGAAGCAGGAGGATGAGAGAAAAGGAGACAGAAATTTCCAACTGTGGAAAAGTGACTCTGAAGAGGAGAGGAGTGGACAGTGTGGGAATGAGGACTTCAACTGCAGCAAAAGGGATAGCAAGGATTAAGGAAAATATCCCAATAATTGCAGTGTAGCAGCAGCAGGACAGATGTTTCCAGAAGGCCATGAGGTCTCTGTGATGGAGATGTATAAAAGCAGGATTCACACCCAGAGGAGAGCAGGCTGCCTTGGGAAAACTCCCCCTGTCCTAGCAGCCCTACTTTGTGGCTGTGATTTGAGGCTCTCCCCAGGTTTATACAATTAAAGCTTGGACCTTTCAGCTGGCCAGCCAAACCTGGGGTGGCTGCACCCCATCTCCTGCTGGGGCCCTGGCAGAGCATGGGCTGTGCTCAGGGCTCCCCTTCAGTGCCTGCAGCCACATCCGTGCAGTACCTGGAAACCTCAACCAGGTTCTCGTCGGGGTCTCGGAAGTAGATGGAGGTTATTGGGCCCACAGCACCAGTCCTGGCCACGGGACCTTCTTCAATGGCCACCCCACAGGCCTGGAGGACACAGGGGAGCAGGGGTGTGATGGCCACGTCATCATTGTGTCCTCCTCCCCCAGCCTGGCATTCCCCAGGAAAGTGTCATTTAGAGGCTCTGGATTCGTGTCTCCTGGGATGACACTGCCCTGGGGACACCCTGGGCCTGCCTCACCTCCAGATGCTCCAGCAGCTTCTCCAGCGGCACCGCTGTGATCAGGCAAAAATCCGCAGAGCCGGGCACCGGGCGCTGAGCCTTGGGCTCAAACTCATGCCCAGCCTCGTGCAGGTTGAACTTCTGCTGGCCAAAACGTAAAGCTTTGCGGTTTCCCTGCTCCCAGAGGAAAAGGCCAGAGTAAGAGAGACTTTCTGGGCTGGAAACCTGCAGCACCCACTCCCCCAAGCAGTCCTGGAAACCCTGGGGACCTGGTGGAGTCCTCCTGACTCAGATTAGGGTTACCTTGAAAGTCACCACCTCCATGCCCAGGACTTTGGAATAAAAGGCCACAGTGTCCTCAATGCTCTTCACGGTCAGCACAAGGTGGTCCAGGTGCTGGATGAAGCACGAGGATGGGCTCGTGCCCTTCTCCTTCCAAGCCATGCTGTCCGGGCTGGGAACTGGCATGGAAAACCAGAGAATATGGAAGTTAGGAGCATCCAGCTTTGCAGGGAAATGGAAAATGGTCCAGGGAGCTGAAGGCTGAGTGGGGATCACCCAGGTTTTCCTTTGTCCTGCAGGTGGCACAAGTACAGAAGCAATAAATCCTCCTCCCTGCAAGAGCCTCAGACTCTGGTCTTGCATCTGGTGGCACCTGAGCCCCCGGCTGGGCCAGGTGTGGGGGACAATCCAAGTGACATTGCTGAGAGCTGATGTCACCAAGATGCCAAGCTCCCAACGCACAAACCCCGTGTGCAGCAAGGATGGGCTTGTGTGTGTGATCCCTCCTCCAGCCCCTCTGGGGTCCTCCCAGGTGCAGGCACATCCAGGTGGAGCCAAGGCAGAGAGTGAAGACAAACTGGGGCCTGGCAGAGCAGCAGCAAACATCTGAGGACATTTCTTGTCATTTGTCTTTAAGCTGCCAGATGCCATCCCCAGGCAGAGGGTGAGGCCAGGGACTCAGGTTGACGCAGTACCAGGGTGTGGGGACTCACCAGCCTGGGGTCACAGAGGTTCCTGGTGGCTTAGGTTGGGTTCAGATACTCTGGCACTGCCCTTGGCTTTTAGGGACATGGGTCAGGGGGGTGTTGGCAGGCCTGGGGGAATGGTTGGACTTAATGATCTCAGAGGGCTTTTCCTGCCTAAATGATTCCATGGTTCTGCGCTGGAAGTGGTTGGTGAGGAGTGATGCCACAGCCCCACAGACACGGGAGCAGGGTCAGTGCAGAGCCAGGTGAAGTTTCACTGGGATCTCTGCTCACTGCAGCCAGAGGAGCCTGTTTGGAGCAAGATCCCTATTCCATGGCATGGAATGGGGAGCCATGGACAAACCCAGAGTGTGGACATGATTTTCTGAGCCTGAGAGAATTTTAGCTGTACTAGTTTCCCAAACCTTTCAGCAGATCTCTCTCTTCCCAAAACATCTTTCTCCTTTTCTGAAAACATATTAAGTAAACAGTGCCTTTTTACCATAACAAAACCTTTCCCAAGTCTTTTGTTTCCTATTTCTGTTATTTAACCAATGGAGAGAGGTGTCAATCCTATGGACCAACAGGGTTCCCTTGTTAGCACAGCGTGCTATAAAAGAAAGTGAGTAAACTGTAAATAAAGCCGTCATTTCTTTCTCTTCTACCTTCCGAGAATTATTGGAGTCACTTTATTTCGTGTCCTACAATGACACCAGAGGAATCCCTGCCCCTCCTTGCTGGGGTTTGGTGTTCAACAACCTCGGAGCCTCCTGGCTCAATCCTTCTGCAAATCCCTTCGTCCCGGGCATCCTCTCAGCTGCTCCCAAATTGCAGCACCTTCATGTCCCAGCCTACAGCCCCCACCTCCTGTCCTCCCCTCCCAGGTGAGCTCCGAGCCAAAAACTGAAAGGAAACGGGGCTGCAAAATTCCTGTTACCTGCAGACGGATGAGGAGCCGGAGGGCAGCACTGGCTGGTTTCCTATGACCGTCCTCTTCCTGCTGGGAGCAGCCACGTCACGGGACAAAGGATGGGAATGATAAGATTGGAAACGGGAGCTCTAAACACTGGTCCCTGCAGAGGTGGACCTTGACCCAAAGAGCAACTGCTTGAAAAATCCTAGAAAAATAGTCTGGATTTTTCCCTTTACAAGGGGAAGTTGGGTTTATGTCCTGGCGTAAAGCTCCCACTGAAGAAGCCATGATGTCCCTGGAGAAGAGCAGCTGTCCAAGCAGCCACAGCAGCCTCCCACCTCCCTGGCAATGGACAGGGAATCTTGCCTCCAAGATTATTTTCTAACATGCCAAATAAATAAAATAATATTTGTTCTGTGAGGCAAATATCAAGGAGTTCAAACTCTTCAGTTGTTTAGGAAGAGGGTTGTGATGGAAAACATGTGAGCCCCATGAACATCCCAAGAAACAAAGACAACATTTAAAGAATGACAATATATTGGTGAGCTGGAGTAGGAAGATTCCTAAGAAAATGAGTTAAAAGCAGGCAATTCCCTGAGGGATCAGTTTGGATCTTTAGAACTGCACATTTAGATCAAAGAAACTGCACATTTCTCCACTCCAGTTAAGATGCGAGTAAATCTGAGCTAAAAGCAATAAATCCATTAATATTTACAGCTCTGGACTTTCATCTGCTGGATGACTTCCAGTGGAGAGCTGTGGAGCAGCGCTGCCTGTTGGGATACCTGGATGTGGGAACACCTCACACTCAGAGTGTCTCCATGTGGTTTAACCCTCTGTTTAGCACAGGCTCACTGAAATTCGAGCAGAGAAAAGGAGAAAGTCCCTGGAGAGATGTTTTTCCATTGGAAATGTTCTGCTGAGGAGTTGTGGCACCAGCACTCATTTGGGTGGAAATCTGAGGCTTGAGGGTCGTTTCCTAGTGGCAAAATGCTTTCCTGGAGAGGGAAGTTGTGGTTTGGATCTGACAACTCCACTTCCCCAAGAGAGATTTAGTCCAGGACCAACAAGGGGGAGGGACTTTGGGGTTAACTTCAGGGTAGGAACCCAAATATGCAACTCGGGAATGGTTTTGTGTTCAGCTCCTTGGAGGCATGGCTGAGGACAAGGATTCCTGAGCTGCACCCAACATCCAGAGAGGGATTTCCCTGCAAGTTGGACATGGTGATGGAGTTGAAGTAGCTCAGCAAGTCCTGCATGGTGAAGCCCAGGGCAATCCTTGCTCCCACACAGCAGCACTGGATGAGCTCCTCAAACTCTCGGTACTGCTGGATGAATTCCTGCTCCATGGGCTGCCACAACACCTGGACAATCAAAATCCTGCTCCATGGGCTGCCACAGCACCTGGACAATCAAAATCCTGCTCCATGGGCTGCCAGAGCACCTGGAAAAGCAGAATCCTGCTCCATGGGCTACCACAGCACCTGGAAAAGCAGAACCCTGCTCCTTGGGCTGCCACAGCACCTGGAAAAGCAAACCTCAGCTCCTTCCCCTGCCCCTGCAGCCACACAGGCAGTGCAGTCCTGAATCCCAGCCATCCCAGTGTCACACCCATCCCACTCCACTTACCAGCAGAAGGTTTTCCTCTGGGGACAGATATTTGTGGGTTGTCCTGTAGAGGGTCTCCAGGGCTCTTTTGACTTCCTTGCCCGGGTTTTTTCGATGACTTTCCGGAGTTCCTGCTTGCTGTAGGCCAGCTGGAAGCTGACCTCCTCTTCCTTCACCCCCTGAGCCAGGTGGGCTTTGACCCCCTCTAAGAAATGCTGGAAGGGGAAGGAGACATTCCCCGATGAGCCATCCCGAGGCGAATTCCTGCACCAGGGCTGACACCTGAGCACTGCCCTCAGCTCCCATGTCTAATTCAGCTGAAATTAAGAATTTAAGAATGTTCAATGGAGTATTGGAGATTTTTATCCTTCAGGAAATCAGAGTTTAGGGATTTTCATGGTTCTCTCCCCTCCCTGCTCAACAAGCAGCATCCCAAAGAATTGCAGGCCCATGGAGCAATGGGACTGCTGGAAAATCCCTCCAGTTCCTTGATGCTCCCCCCAGTTTTCTCCCCACAGAGAGTTTGGAGCCAGAGTGGGGATGGTGGATCCCAGAACCTGCAGAGGTGTAAAGCAAAACCTGAATTCTCTCAGTTCTCCCAACATCTCTGCCAGAGCTGGACAGGGCATTCCATATCTGCTGTAAAACAAGGGAATAATTCCTTCCTTACCCTTACTTACACAGCCCAGTAACCCATTTCAGTATTCTGGCTGCAATTTGGCTGTGGAGAAATACCCTAAATCCCAAGGATTTTGAGTTCCTAAATGTATGAACTGTTTCCAAGAACCAGGAATCAGCTCCTGCATTACTTTCACCTCTTTGCACCTTCTCTTGGTGAAGAGAAACTGGGAGAGCTGGAGAAGGCTATGCCAGGATTTTGGGAAATTCAAGTGCCCTCATATCCCACTCACTTTGTTGTGAGCAATAAAATGATCCTTTTCCTTGGAAAAGGGAGGATTTGAAGCCAAAGCAGAGCTCAGGTGGCACGAGACACAGAGTTGATTTTCCAGCCAAGCCAACAAATGTTTGACAGCAACGACTGGAAACAAATTGGAAGTAACAAGTCCCATAAATAATTCCAGCTGAGCTCTGTCTGCGAGACATTTTAGGAAGAGGGAAGGAGCGGGAGAGCCGTGGGCTTGGGAAGGAGGGAATGTCTGTTTGAGTTAGCAGAGCCAGATGCTCTTAGCTCAGTTAACGAAGCAGCCACTTGGGAAGTGTTGGATGGATCAGCCCAGGCAGCTGTGAAAAAAGAACTGGGATCTGCCAGATGCCAGCACGCAACCAAAGTGGGAATGGGAACAAACTGGAAACAAACTGGGAACAAACTGGGAACAAGCTCCCCACCAATGCTTTGGAGCTCTGCCCCCCGTGTGTCTTGGTCCACCACTTGGAAATGGGCAAGAGGACAAGGCAGCGAAAAATGAGAAAACCCAGACATGGTTTGGGTCGTCAGTAAGAGAAGGGAGAGGGAAAGGCTTCCCTGTGGGCAGGCTGATCACACTGTCTGGATATAAGGGGTTTTTTTTCCAGTGAGAACAAGCTTGAATAATCAATCAAACCTGCCCAGATATGTGATAGAGTCCTACCACTGGAGCTTTCAGGATGTGCCTGGACAGGGACCTACAGAATCTCATCCAAGCAACCTCCCCAGTGAAGTTTGGACTGGATGATCCTTTGAGATCCATTCCAGCCTGGGATTCTGTGATGCTGCTGAGGTGGGACTGTGCAGCCAAACCCAGCAGTGATCAGGGAACACTGGACAGGACATTCCACATCTGCTGTGAAACAAGGGAATAATCCCTTCCTTCATCATCCTGTCTCTTCATACAGCCCAATAATCTGTTTGGGTATTTCTGCTGCAATTTGGCTGTGGAGAAATACCCTATATCCTAAGGATTTAAAGTTCCTAAATGTACAGACTGTTTCAAGAACCAGGAATGGGCTCCTGCACTATTTACACCCCTTTGCACCTTCCCTTGGTGTCCGTGCTCAGACTGGGAGAGCTGGAGAAGGCCCTGCCAGGATTTTGGGAATCCTTGAGCAGAACAAAATCCAGGTGCTCTCATATCCTGTGACAACAAAGTAACATAATCCCAGACCAGATTCAGGGCAGGGAGATTTGAATATCAGTTAACCCAGAGTTTTGGGAAGAGCCCTTGCTCTTAGAGGCCCAGGCCAGGCTCCTGTACTCACCTTGAGCCTCTCTGGGGTCTGGCCCAGGTGCCTGGGATGTATTTATCCAGGGGCTCGCTGGACCTTTGCTTGGCTTCTCTCTTCTCCTCCTCCAGGCAGGTGATGTTCTTTTGTGGCAGCAAGCTGTGGATTTGGTGGAAATTCTCCATCACCACCATATCTGTGTTCACCTTCAGGTTTGCTGAGGAGAGCCTGTTGACTGGAAAGGAAGGATGGAATCAGGTGTGGAGAGAAGCCCTTGCAGGCTCTGAGGATGGATGTGCCTTTGGGATGGCTCATTTGAACCATCTGATTCCAGAGGGAGTAATTATAACACAAATCCTTGTCCATGATTCTCTACCTGACCTGCTTCCCTGCAAACATTCCTGGAGCCTGGCAGGGCGTATCCATGGATTTATCAGTGGGTCACCCCAGGCTCACCCACAGGTAGGAGCTGCTCCTCTGCACCACTGCGTGTCTGTGGTCAGAGCTGTGACTTCTGCAGCCCCTCAGGTCCTCTCCAGGCAGGAAAACAGGATATTTCTGCACAGGAAGCTGAAGGATCCAGCTGGGACAGCACAGGGATCTGCTGGACGCTTCCCACCCCACTCTCCCAACCCTTCTCTCCCTACCAACACCCCTTGGTGTTTTGGGGGAGTTTTTCTTGGCTCCCAAGACCTTGTAAGAGGTGTCTGATCCCTGAGGAGCTCTACCTCCATAGTGGAGCAGGAGATGTTGGAACTGGATCCAAAGATGAGCCCTTGTGTGTATCAGCCCTGTCACCCCCAGGCCCGTCCTGCTGTGACAGACATTGCACACACCGAATTTGCCTGGTGCTCCCAGATCTCGCTCAGAAAAAGGGGTTTGAGGTGCAGGCAGTGCCCAGGGCACAGGCAGCTCCCACCCTGCCCCACTTGGAATTTGCCTGGTGCTCCCAGGATCTTGCTCTGGGAGAGATTTCAGTGCCCAGGGGCAGGCAGCTCCCGCCCTGCCCTGGTGGCCCAGCTGGTCACTCCTGCAGCTCAGGGGAACATTTCCTGACTGGAACACCCAGCCTGGGCACCACTGCTGCTGAAGACGCTGCTGGCCAGCCTGAGCTGGGCCTTCCCAGCTGGGAATGTCGGGAACACCTCCTTGGAGAAGGCCACGAACTCCTGGAAGCGGCTGACCCAAGGCAGGATCCCCCCTCCCATCCTGCTGGGAGCCTTGGCCTCCTTCCTCTCCATGCACAAGATCCCCTGGGAATGACACAAAGACGTGGCACCCCCAGATCCGACCTCATGTGGTGGAGCACAGACTAGGAAACCAGGCAAGGAGCTGGGTTTGGGAATGCTTCTTCCATTTGCAATGTCTTCTATCATTCCAAGGTGTGTGACATTCCTTGTTTGAGGCTGACATGGAGCTGTGCCATTGGGAGGGGCTGCCCAGGGAGGTTTGGTGTCCCCAACCCTGGAGGTGTCCCAGGAACCTCTGGAGATGGCACTCAGAGCTCTGCGCTGGTGACAAGCTGGGGATTGGGCACAGCTTGGATTCGTGGAGGTCTCCTCCAACCTCCATGACTCTGTGATTCTGTTTAGAAGATTCTGGAAGAGGTCAAACATCAATCAGGACTATTGGGTTTCCACTCTTGATGAACACTCACGATGCATTTGTTGAAGTTGCTCCTGGCCAGGAGGAACATTCTCCAGGAGGGCGTGGAGGAAGGATGAAGGGGAAGCTGAGGAAGAGCCCCAGGTCCCAGACATGGAGTCACTCAAGGTCACCCAGAGTCACTCAAGGTTACCAGGACCTGCCCGTGGGCAAACATTGTTGCAGATATCCAGAAATGCCCTCAGCTCTGGCTCCAGGCAGCTGAAGAGCTCACTCAGCAGTTGGGTTGTGGCTTCTTCTGGCCTGAAAAACCAAAGAACCCATGGAAAAGGTCAGGAATTACCTGGGAGGGGACACTTCAGCCCATGTCCTGCCAGAGCACCCAGTGTATCCCATCACCCACATCCTGGCTCTGGGTCTTGGTGCAAGGAGGATCCTCTGGAGGTGCCATGGGCTCTCCTCCCTTAGTGGCAGATCCCCGAGAAAAGATTGGAGTGGAAATTATCAAAGGATCCCAGAATGGTTTGGGATGGAACCCAAACCCCTTGCCATGAGCCACCTTCCACCATCCCAGGCTGCTCCCAGCCCTGTCCAGCCTGGCCTTGGACACTGCCAGGGATGCAGGGACAACCACAGCTGCTCTGGAAATTTTATCCCAGCACCTCCCCATCTTCACAGGGAGGAATTCCTTCCCAATATCCCATCTAAACCCACCAAATGATGATTTGTCTGCTTTCCTTCAGGCAGGAAAATGAGCTCTGGATTTATTTCTGCTGCCTCTTATTTAATGTTTGGAGCCCCCTGATTTTCCTGGAGCTGTGAATTAAATTCCATTTCATTCTCCTCTTAAGCTTCCCACTGCTGACTCCTGGAGGATGAGAGCCCAGGAGAGCTCAGGTGCCCCCTGGGTGTGCCAGGCTGGATAATGGGCCTGGTGAGGACACGGCGCTCACCCTCACCTCCCATTCCTTCAGCTCCACGGAGTCACAGCCCAGCCAGAAGAATTCCTGCAGGAATTGCTGCTCCGTGATGCAAAGGGGCTGCAGCTCACTCAACACCTGCTCCAACACCTGCTTAGAAACCACCTTTGGTCTGGAAACCCTCTGGAATTCACTGGGGACACTGGAGCAGCTCTGTGTCCACCTGAGGGGACATCAGGCAGCCTCAGGCTGGGCTCCAGGGAAGGAGCATGGGATGGGGTGGGACATGAAACACCTCCGGAGCCCTCAGCTCCTACCCTGCCCATGTTCCCCCTGGCTGGGGTGTCCTCCTGGCTTTCCCTGCTGCCTGGTCCCCATCAGCTCCTCCCAGATTTCCTGCAGACCTGCAGGGGTGTGGGATGTCAGAAATCCCATCCCTCTTGGATTCCCCACCTCCTGGAGTCCTGGATATTTAAAGTTTTTAATGTCCCTTTTTATGTCTGACCCTATGCATGAATTGATCTTTTCCTGTTGCATTCAAATAAATGAAGAATTCGGATGGAATTCCCATTTTTTTCTCTGCCTTCTCGCCTGTTGCTCCCTCTTTTTCCTTATTTTTGTTTCATTAAACTGCTATTCTATTTCATCGATTGAGGTGTTTATCCCTTTTGTCCTAGGTTACAATGTAAAATTGTGCCCAAGCTATGTATTCTATCCCCATGAGCCGTTGGAGCCAAGGTGGGGCAGTGTTTTCCTTATCTTCTGTTAACGAGCCTAACAATGCCTTGCCACATGACTCATAGATAACTTCCAATGGGAGCTGTCTCTGTTTAATGGGCCATCAAGGGCCCACTGTATGACTCATAGAATGAGATCATCCCATTGTGAGAGGCTCTGCCCAGGGGGAGGAGCCAAACATTCCCACCTGGATAAATCCAGGGTTTGGGACAGCACAAGCAGCTGCTATCCACTGGATTCCCAGAGGAGACAAGAGCTACAAGAGACGTCTCTACAGGATCACTGCTTTGACAAGACCATCTCATCTGGACTGCCACTACCACCCTAACAGGGTGTCAGGTTGTATTCTGACTCTGTCAGGTTTTTCTTGTACTATTACCTTTATTTTATTTTATTTTCCTTTATTTTCTTTTCATCTTATTAAATTGTGTTTCTGACTTGGAGTCCTTCACTGGTTTTGCTTTCAAACCAGCACACCTTTGCTACCTTCTGCTTACTCCTGACAGCTGCATCGTGGAAAATCCCAGGGGATAAGGGAACAGATCCGAACAAAAGCCTGCAAAAGTCTCAGGAAAATTATTTGGTGCTTAATTTTGACTGTAAATTGCCATGAAAAATATCCAGGGGAGATGGGAGTGGCTTTTCCTCAAAAAATGCCCCTTTAAAATTAAAATCTTTCACATGGAAATAAACATATTTCTCCAACATTGGCAGTTTTACCACTGGGGGCTTGGCTCGAGTGGAAAAGTTGAAAAAACCCTTTGAAAGATGCATTTAAAAATTCCTATTTTACTCCCTGAAAAAAAAAATCAGTGGGGAAACATCCAGATCATTTCCAAATTAATCCTAAAACTGGGAATCATTCCCCTATTCCAAAAGTTCTGGGGGAGTCAGGTCACCTCTCCATCAATCCCAAATATTTTTATTTGAGCCACTCCCTGCAGGGTTTTCCCTTTGTGAGCTCCACGCTGAGCAGGGACAAAGGATGAGCCAGCCCTGCTCACGACCTCAGCCTTGCTGAAACCAGGACTAAATTAAGGAGCTGCTTCCTAACCTTTTTGTCACCATTACATTATAATTTCATCAGCTGGGAAGTGGCAAAACCAGGAAAAAATAAATCTTCCAACAGCAAATGGGAAAGAATTTTACAAGCCTGCAGAAAAGGGAATGGGAAGATGAGAAAGGATTTAATTACTGGCTCCCAATTAACTAGAAACAGTTCGAGTTTGCCTTCTAAACTCTCCCCTCACATAAGGCAAGAAATCAGCAGGTGGTGCCATAAATAAAATCCTTTATAAGGGCAGGGAATCAACTCCAAAAATTTACTGGGATAATCAGGAGAAAGGAAGCGGCCTGGAGAGCTGGACTGGGATATTTTCCAGCAGGGATGAGGGATGTTTGACAGCAGGAAAGACCTTGGATGAGGTTCCTGCAGAGCTGGAGCTGGGAACCTTCCCGGAGAAGGTGACCTTGCCCTGCAGAGGGAGGGGTGACGCTGTCCCCCTGCTCTGCCCCCAGCACGGCAGAGGCGGCACACAGAGCTCGGCTGTGACACCGCCAGCCCCGGGGAAGGTGCTGCAACCTCTGTGGGGGGACAGCTTGCTAAAAATTCCCCCTTTTCTCACGAACTGTGGTGTTGTTCCCAATGTTCAGCTCACATCAAGGATGGGCTGAACAACCCCAGCCCAGCCTGGGGCTTCCTGCCCGTCCCAGACAGGCAGAAGTTCCTCTGGAGCAGAGCAGGGTCATCCCAGGACAATAAAATTCACCCTGTCCTGCCTGTGGAGCAACGCCAGCACTGGGCAGACACTTTGGGATGATTTCTGCTGGAGCAGGAACACCTTGTAGCCCTCCAAGGATTTTCTCCTGGGATTTAATCACTCCTGGTTTATGGAGTCATGTAGGATATAAAGATGGATAAAATACTGGAAGGAAATCACAGTTTAACATTTGTGGAAGGGGATGGGAAGACTGGCTGCCACACATGCCCTGCACCACCTTTTGTTTAATTTAAAAACTTAATTTCCATAAATGGTCTAGTGGTGGCCACTGGGGTGCCACTAGGACTATTTAGGTGAAATTTTCCTCCTTTTTTTTCCCGGACTGCTGTGTAGATATTTGTGTCAGCACTCCCCATCCTGCTTTGATCCCAGGGTGTTGAGGTCCCCTGTTTTCCCAGCAGCTGAGTGTCTTTCCCAGGGGAAGTGATGCTGGGCAGGAGGAGGTGGGAGAGGTGCTGGGGATGTTTTAAGTGTGAGGAACCCCAAAAGTAGGAGCCACCAACCCCATTCCCTTCCTTCACCTCCATCTTCTGGCTCGGGATCTGGACTCTGGTGATGAAGGAAGTGCAGAGCTGGAAGCGCTGATACTGATGGACAAAACACACCAGTCTGACCTTCAAACTGGGCCAAACTGGCCTGGAAATTTCCATTACAGCCCTTTGTTTTGCTGATGGAAAATGTGACTTGTGGGCCATAAAAAATTACCAGAGGAGACAGATCAGTTTCTCTTTTTATCTTCAGAAACACCTGACTGGAATATTTTGAGTCAGATCCAGCGATTCTGGTGGAAATGAGCACCTTGGGACAACACGGCCCCACAGTCAGCTCAGTGTGAAATCATCCCATAAATATTGCTGTGAATTCCCTCTCTCTTCTGGGACAGGCTTCCCCCTGCAGGGAAAAGTGTCTGAGGAATCTTGCATGAAATATGGACAAGGCTTTACAGACTCATAAAATCATGGAATGCTTTGAGGTGAGGGGGGACCAAAAAATCACCTCATCCCACCCCTGTCGTGGGCAGGGACACCTTCCATTACCCCAGGGTGCTCCAAGCCCTGTCTGACATGGTCTGGAACATTTCCAGGGATGGGGGCACTGTAGGGTCTTCCTGGAGCCTTCTCCAGGCTGAAGAACCCCTCAGTGTGTCCTCACAGGAGAGGAACTCCAGCCCTTGGAGTAGGTGAAGGCAAGGGAAGAGAAAACCTGGCGAGGATTTTTCAGGAGATAATGGTAGAGTGGGAACTCTGGGAATCTTTGAGGGCCAGGGAGAAGGGAGCTGACAACAGGTTTTGTTTTCCAGGCTTTTCCACGTCCCCCTCTCTCCTGTGGCTCCCTGGAACACGATCCCAGCCACCACTGTGTCATTCCTGAGCCCTGCACAGGAAAGGGAACAAAAGCTCCGGCTCTGAGGAGCAGCTGAACAAATCTGGGGAATTCATGGAGCCGAGACTCCCACAAACACTGCCTGGTGTGGAGCAGAGTCGGCTTTTCCCATCCTGTCAAATGCAGACCCAGGGAATGAAGCCCTGAATCAAGCCTGGGGAAGCCACCTGTGCTGGAGGTGACTGTCACCACCCCTGGGTGCCAACAACCCCTGCCCAGCAGCATGAAGGGCAGATTTTGAATCACTCACTTCCTTTTCTTCTTCCTGATAGGGAGATTTTGGCCTGCCCAAAAAGGGCTTTGTTTTCCTGCTCGTAGTGTCTACTAAGGTTCTGGGAATAGACCTGAAATGGGGAGGAATGGCCAGGTAAGAGCAAAAAGAACAAGTTTGGGCATTTCAGGCCTTTTACTTCAACCCAACTCTGCCACTCCCCAGCTTTCTGTTGGGCACAAAGCTCCAAGTTGGCCGGACATTCCCAGAAGGACCAAACTCTGGAAGCTCAGGGGGACCCAGGTCCCATCAGGAATTCCCCAGCTGGACCAGTCTGTTCCCAGGGAATGGTTTGCAGTGTTTGTTGAGGGTTTCAGCCATACCTTGAGGAGGTCCCAGGACAGAACAGGGTTGATGTTCCTCAGCCAGGCCATGATGGGACCGTAGGGCAGCAGCTCCTCGTGGTGGGGTCCATGGCTTGGGGCAGCCACGGTGCCAACAGGGTGACCAAGAGCAGGGGCCTGGGAATTGCCCTAAAGGGACAGAAATGACAGAAAAATTTAACATAAAAGAGCCTTGAAAATCTGCTGGGATGCTGCACCCACAGACTTGTGCAGGTGGGATGGGAGTGGGGCAGGTTCAGAGCCAGATGGAAAAGTTTGCTCAGGGATATGCCCAGCCAAGGTCTGCAAATATCCAAGGATGGAAATCCCACAGTTCCCACCAGTTCCCTTCTCAGAACTGCTGCTTGAAACTGAACACTAAGGATTTAAGGGGGTAAGGATTTGGGAATTGCTCCTTTTCACAGAAGGAAATCTGTGGGATCGCTGCCCACAGGGGTCTGGTCCATCAAATATTTTAAACTGCCAGATCAGTACTTGAAGGTGTTAATCAGAAGATCACAGGATTGGGGTTTATCCTGGATTTTAGGCTGCAAACAGATCAACAACCCCCAAAATAAAAGAAGAAAACCTAAACAAAAAATATCCAGGCGTAACGACTTAAGGAATGTCACCAGAGGGATTTTGGGAGGATGGATTTCTCCTACATCCCTGGAAAATTAACCTGAGGACTGAGGGACAATGACAAGGGGAAGGTGTGTGGGAAGATCTCTTTGGAGAGACAATTTGGGAAAATCCAGTCACAGTGGCATCTCTTGCACCACTGGCCCGACTTCCCCAGGATATCCCAATTTCACCAGATTTTGAGCTGCCATGAGGAGTGGAGCCCACCTGCAGCTTGAAGATGTTGGTGATGTGGTTGATGAAGGAGTTCTTAAAGTTCTGCTTGAGGGTTTCAAATGGGACCAGCTGCTCAGCCACCGCCTGCAGCTTCCAGTAACCGCGAGGAAAAAAAACATATTTTGGGATTTGAGGGGATCTCGGGGAGCTGCAGACCCACATCCCTCAGAAAACTGGGAACTCAGACAGAAGTCCTGAGATAAATCCACCCAAAAGATGAGGGGACAAAAGCTTTTCTGCGGTACCAAGAAAATACAGACAAGGACTGGAAAATAAGATTTAAAAAATAAAAATAATCCATGAGTCTGACCTCAGCCAAGGAGACATGCCCAGTCTCACCACAAGGAAAATTTGGGATTTCCTGCCAGGATCAAGTCCCTGTACACTTCCAGGGATCCAAAAACCCCCACATCCTGCCACAATGAACTGTTGTTCCTCCACACTGGAGCACAGACAGCACACACCACAATTTCCAACCCTGGCTTCCCCAGCTCCTTTCTGAGCTCCAAGAGCTGTTGCCCACCCCCGGCAGGGTGATCCCATGGGAGAAATCCCTGCTCCGTTCTCCCTGGGATGGATGGGAACATCCATGCAGGTGGAGAGAGCCTCTGCTGCAGCCGTGCAGGCTCTGACTGCTTTGGGGATGGATGTCAGCTCTGCTCCCTGCTCAGGGGCAGCCTGGTCTGAAACAGAGCCGAGAGGACAGCTGCAAACACAGCCAGCTCTTCATCCCTTCTCATCCCTTCTCATCCCACCAGGAATGCTGCTGGCTGGAACAGCCAAGTGCTGCCCTCAGCAGTGGCTGCTGTGTCTCAGGAAATCCACGGAAATCCCCATGAAAAGCAATGTTCTGCATAGGAACAGCTGCAGTGGTGGCTGAGGAAGGTCTGGTGTTGCAAGCTCTGCCACTAATTAGTTCATTAATTTGCTGGGCAATTCCAGTGTGGTATTGCCCAGCAATTAATGGAATAACTAAGGAATATCCATTCCTGGGTATTGCCAGGTCATGATTATTGGCTATTAAATTACTAATGGGTTTTGTCAGTCCTAATTCTGCCCTGGAAAAGGACTTTCAGAGACCCCTCTGGGCCATGGTGAGGGTCCTGCACATCCCAGCTCTTATCTTATCTGTCCATCCTTACCTTATCAACACCATCCCTCATTTCCCAGCCAGAGGAGCTCCACAGCCCTTGCAGGCAATCAGAGGTTTCAGTGTTTAAAATTCCCTGGAAGATTTCCCCAGCAGGTTCACCAGCTGAAGATTAATGTCCTTGTAAACCCACACACCGTGAGGAACAGGAATTATCCTTCAGCCTCGTCCTGTTGGAAGCGGCGCGGTGCAGCAGGGAGTTTTCCCAGTGGATGTGATCCATCTGCTGCTTCACACTCCCCAGCAGCTCCTCAGGCGAGCAGGGTCTCCTGCACTGTCTTGGATTGAGTAGCCAAGAGATTTGTAT
>VWYN01016414.1:115589-132234 GCA_013400075.1 Hippolais icterina | reverse complement strand
GGCGGCGGCGACAATGGGCGCGGCGGCACCGGGCCCCTCTTAAAAGGGCAACGCGGGGTTGCCCTCCGGTGTTGGGGCCGGGGCCGGTGCCTGTGCCCGTTCCTGGCCCGAGGGCCGCGGCGGGAGCATAGGTGGCTCTCCCCGGGAGTACCGGGATAGGTGAAATCACCGCTTGGTACTGAGCGCCTCGTCCCGCGCCCCAGAGCTACGAGAGGCGACCGCGGTTCCAGTTCCTGTTCCAGTCCTTCTTCTTTTCCCTCTCTGATCCCGGTCCATACCGTTCCCGATTCCATTCCCGCTGCGGTCCCGCTCCGCTTCTGGTCCATCTCCTGCTCCCTCTCCTAGTCCCTCTCCCGCTCCGCTTTCGCTCCAGTATCAGTCTCACTCCCGCTCCGTATTACTGCAGTCAACTCCCGATTCTGCTCCCGGTCTCTTTCCAGTAGCGGTTCCGCTCTCGCTCCAGTCTTAGTCCCCGCCTCGCTCCCGGTCTCACTCCAGTAGAGGTCCTCTTCCCCCTCCCGCTCCGGTCTCGCTCCAGTACCTCTCCCATTCCAGTGTCGTTCCAGCCGCGGTTCCAGTCCCGGTTCTGATCCTGGTCCCGTCCGGCGGTGCCGGTGCGCGGTGCGAGCGTCGTGTGGGGCCGCCCCCGCCAGGGGGCGCCGCAGGTTCAGGGCCACTGGCCCGAGTCGGGCACGCGCGGGGCGGGGACGGGGCGAGTCGGGTTCCGGCCGGACACGGACGGGCTGGACACGGGGGACCCACCGGGCATGGACAGGCTGGACAGAAGGGATCTACAAGACATGGGCAGGGTGAACACACAGGACTCACCAGGCACAGAGTGGATGCGAGGAACTCACTGGGCACAGTGGAGATGTACACATAGGATCCTCCAGGCATGGTCAGGGTGGGCACACAGGACTCACTAGACATGGTGGGCGTGGGCACATGGGACCCGCTGGATACAGTGAGGTTGGGCACATGGAATCCATTGGGCAGGGTGGGGTTGGGCAGATAGAACCCACGAGACACAGACAGGGTGAGCACATGGAACCCGTGGGGTATGATGGTGGTGGGCACACGGGACCCACCAGACATGGACTGGGTAGACACACAGGACTCACACAGGCAGGGTGCTGGACATGGACAGTGGGTGGACACAAAGGATACACTGGACATGGACTGGGTGGACATGTGGGACTCACTGGACAGACAGGGCGGACACATGACACCCATTGGGCACAGCAGGGATAGGGACATAGGACCCACCAGACATGGTGGTGCATGGGACCCACTGGACATGGTCAGGGTGGGCTAATAGCCTCTGCTCCCAGGGCTGGTGGGTCAGAGCAGTTGCTGGGACCCCCTCCTGCCCCTCAGCCCCCCACACCGTGTGTCCTCTGTGGGTGTCTGCAGGTGGAGAGCTGCAGCCCTCAACCCCCCGCTTCGGGGGAAAGGGGAGGCTCAGGGAAAAGCCCCTGGAGCTGAGCAGGGTGGGTGATTTGGCTTGGAGCAGAGGGCAGCAGAGGTCAGCATCACTGCATGGGGAGAGCCATTCCTGTGGTGAGGCCTTGCAGGAAGAACATGTTTGCCCAGAGTTCTGCCTGCATCCTGCCTGCACTTGCCTGCACCTGTCTGCACGTGGCCTGGCTTGCCAAGGCTGTGGCCACTGTGAGGAGAACAGCATGCTGCTGGGTCCCATTCTACCTGCACTGAAACCAGGGCCATCCATCCCTTGCCCTCATGTCACTGTAGTACAGAGGGTCCCTCCTCTCTGCTCCCTTTCTCAGCACTACTTTAGAACCCTTTGGCGTGACTGGGGTGGCACTTTGGCTTCCCATGAGGCTGGCCAGGAGCCAAGTGTGGGGGCCCGGACCAGGGCCTCCCCAGGAACTAGGACCCTCACTAGGATCAGCACCCTCCTGAGAGATTGAGGCACTCCCATGGATCATGACTCTCTGCAGGGCAGGGGCAGAGCAGGACCACAGTAGCTTTTGATGCCCATCTGTGCCAGGAGCACATGTCACCTGTGCCCAGGCACGGGTGGCATCCGTTACCTCTGGGGTGGAGCAATGGCACCCACCACAGCACCCGGCATCACCCGTTTCCTGAATGGGGATGGGGGTTTGTGCCTGCTGGGGGGCCCTGGGGGCAGGTTACTGGGAGGTATTGGGGTGTCGTGGGGCCCTGGGCTGTACCTGCGTAAGCATTTCGGGGGGGGTCACCGGTGTATATTTGAGTGTAGGGCGAGGCGATGACCAGCCGGTAATGATTAACCCTGGGCTGAGCCAGAATATGAGGCCCCCCTGCACGGCTGCCTGGGCTGTGGTACTCTGTGTCCCCTATGTGCCCCCCCCATGTGCCCCCCCCCAGGTCCTGGGCCCGTGGCTCAGCCCAGGGAAGCCCAGCAGATGCTGCTCCCACACCTGTCCCAGGATGCCCGGCTACTGTTCCGTCCTGTGCCCCTACCCGAGGCTGGGTCCGCTCATGGCACAGGGACGCTGCCAGCAGTGCCCCCCCAAGCCAGGGAAGCGCGAGGGACCCCACCCGGGGACCTGATGCTGCGGGGGTCCCATCGGCGTGGTGGCACCCCTGTGCCGAGTGGGGCAGAACGACCCCGCTCCCTGGAGCCAGCGGTGGCCAGGGGTGGGGCCTCTCCACCTGCTCCAGGTGCTCTATAAAGCTCTGGCCGCTGTCGAGCTGCCAGTTCCGGATCCCTAGATTGAGGCGTGTGCCACCAGCTAACGGGAGAGCAGCCGCCGCCGAGCCCTGCGAGGTGCCGGGACCTCCCGGACAAGCCCATGGCGTTCACTGTCTTTCTGTTGCTGCTGGTGCTGGGCGCAGGTGAGGGGCTGGGGTCGGCGGCACCTGGAGCCAGAGGGAGCTGGGCTGGGACCCGGGCAGGCGGGGAGGTACCGAGGCAGGGGGAGCAGAGCGGGATCCCTTTCAAAGTGGGGACCAGGGGATACTGGAGCCAGCAGCATCCTGGCAGCAGGGACATTGTCGCCTCTCGCCTTCTGGCTCCGAGGTGCAGCAACCCGGGGCTGGTTGTGCCCGGGAAAGCTGGTACCTGGGGGCTCGGACTGTGGCACCTCTGCCATGTCCGAAGGGCTCGGCCAAGGGCTGGGCTGGGCTGTGCCGTGCCGGGACCAGCCGGAGCAGGCTGTGCCTGGGGCTTGCAGGCTGGAATGCAGGTGTGTCCCGGTGAGCACCCGGACCCCGGGCTCTCCTCCAGTGCTGCTGGCTCCTGCAGCACCCTCTGGGAACCTGTCCGGGAGCTGCCTGTACTGGCCCCCAGCCAGGCCAGGCAGGTCCAGAGGGTGTGGGAGCACCCCATCCTGTCACCCACAGCAGGGGGGGCTTTATTGAGTGGCAAGCTTGAGCCCCAGCATGTCAGGGACACCCCAGGACGGAGGTGTCTGCAGGGCTGGGCATGGCACTGGTGTCAGTACCCAGCCAGCTCCACCTAGACCCTTTGTGGTGCCACAAGTGCCCAGCACCAGCCCTGATCATGGGGTGTTGCTGAAGATCTCATTAGCCTCATGGGCAAATGGAGCCACTGGCTGTTGGCTCCTGGGGGGTTGTGGTGCTTCCCACAGTGTCCAGCTGATGAGCTGTTTTGGGTAAAACCTTCCCTAGCTGGGCTGCAGCCATTGACTCCAGGGGCTTCCTCCAGGTACGCATGCCACGACCACCGAGACAACAATGGAGATGGAAACTACTGAAACTACCACCGTGGAGATGACCACAGAAACTACCACCACCCCCACCTTGTTGCCAAATATATTCCCCAAAAGCACAGGAAGCACCCGGCCTCAAACTGGGTTCCCGTATGCCACCGTGTTCCCTGCCACAAACACCACGAACTTCCAATTTGGCAACCGTTCCATAGCTTCCAACAGCACTGTGGTGCCTGTCCACAGCAACCCAGCTGTCCCCCGTGTCAATGCCACCTCAAACAGCAGCAGCTGGGCTCCCCACTTTGGCACCAACGGCAGCTCTGCCACTCCCACTGTGGATGGCAGCACCAAAGTCAACGGGAGCACCAGTGCTCAGGTCTCTCCCACCCAGATAACGACTGAGGGCAGCACGGCTCCCAGGCAGACCCCCACCCGGGGTGGTCCCAACCCCAGCAAAACCACAGCCCAGCTGCCCGCTGCTGTCCAGCTGCTCGTCCATGTCCCACTGTCCTTCCGCATTATCAACAGGAGCTTCAATGAGAGCCTGTATGACACAGCATCAGAGGAGTACAGGAGCCTGAGCCGCACTGTCCTCGCCATGGTGAGTCCCAGCCCCACCAGCAGAGGCCCTGGCCGTGCTGGAAGGAGCCACTTCACCTTGGGGCTTTCCATGGAAGCACCTTGAGCATCCATTCTGCCAGTGGCTTCAGCCACCCGGCCAGTTCTGCGTGGAGACAGAAAAGGGGGTGTCTGTGGGGAGGTAGCCATGACCTCAATGCTTCCTTCCAGTTTGAACACGTCTTCGGCTGCGCGGGCTGCATGGGCACACAGACCTACACCGGGTGCAGTGAACTGCGGTACAGGTGAGCAGCAGCGCCAGTGGGGCTGGTGTATTGCAGTGTATCCCCCTGGTATGTAGACCCTCAGGGGGCAATCCAGGTGCTGATGCCTCCTCCCATGCAGCCCAGGCTCGGTGGAGGTCCAGTCCACGCTCGTGTTTGGGAATGGAAGCGATGACATCACTCCTGACGCTGCTGAGCAGCGACTGAGGAAGAGCCTGGACCAGAATGGCTTTGTCATGGGCCTACAGCTGGACAGCATCCAGAGTGAGAGGAGGCTCCAGGCTGGGGAGGGAGGAGGGATGGAGCCTGGGGGAAGCCTGGGAGGCTCCATAAGCATTGCCCTGTCCCGGTTGAGGCAGGGGGCATACTTGGGGCTGTGATGGGCTTGAGGCTCACAATGAGCAGAGCCAGTGCACATTCCCAGTGTATGTATCAGGCAGCACTGGGAAGATCAAGTGGATCCCACGCAGGAGGGCTCAACCCCTGGTGTTCTGTCCCAGTTCTGCCTGTGTTGCAGACACAGCTCTCTCCTTTCAGGCTCTGCAGCAGTGATGTCCCCAGCTCCAGTGCCCGTGGTCCCAGACTGGGCCATTGCTCTGTTGGTCCTGGTCAGCATCCTCCTGCTGCTCAGCATCTTCACCTGTCTCCTCCTAATGGTGAGGCCCCATCCCCACCCCAGTCCTCACCTGCATTCTGCTGGTTGGTCCCTGTCCCCATCCCCACACTGCCCAAGCTCTGACCCCTTCTGTCTCCTCAAGTCTACTTGCACCTGCCGCCGGAAAAGCCGAGGGAAGCTGGACCTGCTCAGCCAGAAAGATTCCTACCACCCCATGGCTGAATACCTCCAGTACCAAAGCCACGGGCGCTATGTGTCCCCCAACAGCAAATCCAACCCCTACAGCCAGGTGAGAGCGAGAGCCCCATACCTGGGGTCCCAGCTGCTGCGAGGGCAGAGGGCAGGAGTGAATCCCCTGGTTCCGGGTTAATGGCTAACGGAGATGGCAGGGCAGGGACAAGTGTCTGGGGAGCTCGTCCCACGCCGGCCTCGCCAGGAGGTGAGTGTAACATTCACGCCTGGCTGGAGCAGCGTTCGGAGCGGGTGCGTGGCCGGCACGGGCAGACCCGGCCTGGCTCCGGGGAGCTCCCCGCGACCTTGGGAAGCCGCTTCCTGTGCCCAGCCCCAGCGGCGTCAGGGGGCTTGCTGCCGGCCCACCCCGCCTCTTCTCCTGCTCTGCTGTGTCCCAGCCGGACCTCCGGGTCTCCTGCTGTTGCGACACCCTCTGCCATGACCGGGGAGCAGGGTTGGGGCGCCGCAGAGCTGATGGGGGACTGAGGAGATGATTCCCGTAGCCAACGCCCCTCATCCCGCACCAGCAACTCCGAAACTGGAGCTGCAGGTGTGGCGCTGGGAGCGGCCTGGAGGCACAAAGGGCTCTCCAAGGCGATCTGGGGCACAGGGGGCCGCCCCATCTCCCCCTATCGCTCCCCCCACGCGGGGCTGTGGGCGGGGGCCATGTCCAGCTGCTCTGGCTCCCTGCGAGCAGCTCACCCTGTGCAAATACCAGGGGCCTGAGTAAATATTTACCTTCTCACTCGCCAGGCCAGCTTATCGTGCGGGAACACGGCCGGGGCCACCGCGGCTCCTCCTGCGCACGGGGGGTGCTCGGGGTGTCCGTGAGGGCCCGGGGTGTCCACAGTGCCCATGGCTGGGGGCAGCAGCCCACCACGATGGGAGGATGCAATTTTTGGTTGCCCATAGTGGCCGCGGAGAGGGTGCAGATCTTCTTCTGCTTCCCTGGGGTGGGGGCTCAGCCCAGTCCTGACGCCTCCTCAATTTCCTTCCCCTAAGGTGGCCGGCAGCAGCACCACGAGGGCCGGCACCTTCACCTACACCAACCCCGCCGCCGGCTCCGACAACCTCTGAAGGGCGCGCTGGGAAGGAGGGCGGCTGCCGAGGGGAGTGGGCGGCCGCAGTCCCCCACTCGCGGGGGAGCAGCACCTGCCCCGGGCACATACCCCGGTGCTGCTCGGCCCCTCGCCGTGGGCAGCGGGACCCTGATGGTTCTGGAGCAGCCGGATTCGTGCACATGACAGAACTGGATGAACAAAGACCGGGGGCGGGAGGGAGGGTCCCGTAGACCCCACGGTCCCCGCACTCGCTTGGCTTTGCAATCCTGTGTCGGGGGTGAAGGACTGGGCTCGTGCTCCCCCTGCGCTCACCCCTGGGGATTCAATGGCTCTTTTTGTGGTGTTATATTATATGAATATCTCTATTTGCAGGGTGTTGGTGCCGGGCTTGGCTCGGCAGGGTGGCAGGTCCTTGGCTGGGGTATATTTATCACAGTTAAAATAAAAGGATGGGGGCAGCCATGTGTCCCCAGGGCTGTGCCGTGGTGTGGCAGGGGGGCTTCTCTGGGACAATGACTCCCCTGAAGTGTCTGTCACCCAATAGGTGTCGGCTTGGGTGGTGGCTCTAGTTTCCCGTTCCAGTCAGTCTTGGGGTTGGTGCTGGGGGTGTCACCGTGTTCCTGGTCCCTGCATGCCTCTGGATGTGACATATCCTGCCAGACTCCATCCCTCTCACCCCTGCTGCTCTCTGAACAGAAACCCCTCCTGGTTTCTGCTCACGATCAAACGTGTCTCGTTTGACGCGTCCGGTTTCCCCACGGCTGCACAGGTGGAATGTGACGGTGCCAGGGCCGTGCAGCTGCACGTGTGTCACTGGGTGCACGTGGCAGGTCCTGCTCCCTTCCCCTGCCTGTCTGGGCTCAGGGTCTTCCAAACGCTGAGTGAGCCCCAAAAAGATTCTGGGGTGTGCTGGAAGACGAGGCTGTGTGGCAGCACCAGGAGGCTGTGTGCCAGGGCAGAAACCTTGGGAACAGCCACCCCTGGAGCGCAGCGGTGGCCCCCTGGCAGCCCTAGTTTGAGCTGGGCCTGTTCCTGGGCACTGGGAGTGTTTTGGCAACCACTGAAAAGGCAGAAAAACAAGGAACCAAACCTTCCCCAAAGAAAGCCCATGTGGTCGCAGGCATGGAGCCAGTGCTTGGCTGGGAACAGCCCCAGGACCAGCCCAGCAGCGGGCAGCTGATGGATCCTTTGGCCACACTGTATGGGCTCTGGGTGGGGCTCATGGCTGTGGCAGGTGCCCGGGAACCCTGGCATGTGCTGGGAGCTATCAGAGCTGTGCTGGGGTGCAGGCAAGTGGCTGGGGGTCTCTGGAGCACAGGGGTGCCCTGAGACTGCTCTGGAGATGCACTGATGGGGGCTCTGGCACAGTGTAGCACCTCCTGCCCCCAGATCTGTTCTGCCAGCTGGGCATGGGGTTGAATGCCTAGGGCAGAGCGCCGCAGGGGACAGGGTGTGCCTGGGACTGCTGTTTCCCCACTCAGCCCTTGCAGCCCTGGGCAGGGCCCCAGGAATCAGAAGAGGGGCCTGATTTGCAGGGCTGGGCCCTACGAAGAGTTGCCTGTTCACAGAGAGCTCAGCCCTATGGCCCCCTCCCCTTCCAGCTTAGGGGCTGGGATCTCCAGGGACAGTCACCCACTCAGGCAGGGCCCTGCCTGCCTGTGGCCTCTCCACCTGCCATGCAGAGTACCTGGGTGGGAAGTCCAGCTCCAATACCCACCCTGAGAAGATGCCTCAGCACCCAGGAGCCTCCCTGGCTGGACTGGCCACCCTTGGGACTTCCCAGCAATGCTGCAGGAGTTTGTTCTACGCCCAGTGGGGAGATGGCCCATGCAGGAGCCCCCTGACTCCCTGTGACAGGGTGGCAGTGACCACGTGGCCAGGCAGAGCAGGGGTAGGACCTGACACATCAGCACTGCCCGGGCTGGGCAGGGTTGGCACCACGGCACAAAGGACAGCCTGGCCCCATGGCCCCCAGTCCCATGCACGCCGCTGGCCATGCCTCTGGACAGCTTGGTCTCATGGCCCCATGGCCAGCCCAGCACCACAGCCCTGTGACCCCACAGACCCTAGACCCCACAGGCAACCCAGACCCCAAGGCCCACGGGTCCCTTGGCATCCTGACCTCATGCATAGTCTGGCTCCATGGCCAACCTGGCCCCATGGCCCCCCTGTGGCAGGGAGGCTCCAGAGGAGTCTGGCATCGCAGTTTATTGTAGGAAACCATGAAAATACAGCGTTTGTTGTAACAGAACCCAGGAGAAATGACAGCAGCTTGGTGAGATCCCAGTGTGGGACTGCTGGCAGAGCCCCTATGATGCTGGGGCTCCTCAGTGGGTCAGATCCAGACCCTGCAGGCACAGCCCACCCCGGCCATGTGGCCCGAGTAGTGTAACAGGAACCAAGTGTGGCCCTCAGAGCATGTGCAGGGCTGGCCAGATGCGTTGCTGCCCAAAGACAGGGCAGAGTAGGTGGCACTGAGGTGCCCCGCAGCCCACAGGAGGGACCCAAAGCTGGCTGTGTGCAGGGGCTGTGCCTGGCTGCAGCCAGATGATCCATGTTGAAAATGAGCCATTTTACAAAACATCTTCACACCTNACCCCAACCAGCACCCAGCCTCTCCCTTCCACTGTCACCCCACTGTCACTTTCCACCCCCCTCCCTGTGCAGCCCCGTCCCCCTCCATCTCTAGGGCTGACCCTCTGCCAGCCCTGCCCACAGCCCCAGCCCCAGAGCAGCCTTGGGCTGAGTTGGAGCTAGGGGCAGACGGACAGGGTGAGGAGGGGACGGCAAAGCTGTCCCCATCCCCCCCATCCCACAAAACAAACACCTGGCCTGTCCCCAGTGGTGGCAGGGCTGGGGCTGCCTCTGCTATGCTCTGCTCCCTGGCCACTCGTGTCCCCCCAGGCCCTGGCGCTCGCGGAGTGCCCGGGGGGCAGAGCCAGCGGCGTGTGGGGACCGCGGGCATGGCTCAGTCCAGCTTGGCAAAGTTCCCGATGGTCACTTTCCGCTCCTGCTTGTTGGCCACTAGCTCCTGGAGGTGCAGGGCCCCCCCTCCGATGAAGCAGAAGGCAGGGCAGACAGGCCCCGAGCAGTCCACGCCGCACTCCCAGAGCTCGCGGAAGGAGACGGCATCGTAAAAGCTCACCTTGCCCTGCTCATAGTCCAGGCAGATGCCGATGCGCGGGGGCAAGGGCACGGTGCAGCCGTTGGGGTCGCGGGACGTGAGGGCTGACCCATGTGACAGCAGGATCTTGCCCATGCCGATGGTGAGGAAGGCGTAAGGAGGAGGTGCCTCCACCGTTGTGTCCTCTGCCCCACTGTCGTGGCCACTGTCAGGGTCATACCTGTGGAGGAGGGACAGATGAGTCCTGGTGCCAACACCCATGGGACAGGCTGGAGGTCCCCCCACACCCCAGTGTGGGAAGGCAGGAACAGGCAGAGGACCCCGTGGACCTCCCAGGCCATCCCGCTCACCTGGGGCTCACCACATCCTGTGGCACCTGGAACCACTCCTGCAGTTTGCTCTCCAGCCCCACGCCCACCTTCACCAGGTAGGAGCTGGGGTCCACGCAGCAGGCCCAGTAGCTCTTGCCCTGGGTGATGGCCACATCACCGATGACCAGGTCGATGGACAGGTGGCAGCTGGTCATCAGGCGCTCAGCAGCAAAGAGCATGGGGATGCCGGGGACGCTGCGCACCGCACGCTGGTCCTTGCTGATGGCCAGCCGGTCCCGGTTGAAGCCCCAGCGGTTGTCCAGGAAGAAGTTGAGGACTGTGGGGAGGGGAGGAGGAGGAGGAAGGTGAGCAGGACAGCACAGCAGAGCACCTTGGGTTGATCCAAGCACCCATCCCCTCTCACCTGGGGCGGGTGGCGTGTGCAGGTAGATGTCCTCACTGTAGTCCCCGAAGCCCGCCTTGTTGTAGCCCTTCACCCGGAGCACGTAGACGCTGTCGGTGTCCAGGTACTCGACGAGGGCACAGGTGCCCCGCACCTCCTCCCGCCTCTGCCACAGCTTCAGCCCCTTGGCCTTGGCGTCCGTCTTGCGGAACTCCACCGTGTAGTGCCAGGCGGGCGGCGAGTGCTGCGGCAGCCGCCAGCACAGGAAGATCTGGTCGTAGGTGTAGGTGCGCTGCGTGTCGATGACGGGGGCCTCGGGTGCTGCAGGGAGAGGCAGCGGCGGGCATCAGGCAGCATCCCCCACCCTGCAGGCAGGGAGGCGGCCGGACGCAGGGAGGGGGCATTCCGGGATTCTGGACGGACGGACGGACGCACAACCAGCAGAATCTAGAGGGGTCTGACTGCGGAGACCGTGTGTCGGCACCGGAGAAGAGCGAGAGTCAGGGAGACAGAGGAGCTGCTGCTGTGGGGCTCCAGGGACTAGACAGGCTGAGTGCAAGTCAGGAGGGAGGAGAGACAGAGAGAGAGAGAGAGAATGGAGGCAGTGGAAGAGGAAGAGGAGGAGGAGGAGATGGGGATGTAGAGTGGTACAAGGTACTGGCAGGAACAGAGGCAGGGTAGGAGGGAGAGATGAAGGGATGGCAGGTGGAAGAGAGGTGAAGAAAGGATGGGAATGGGGCAAGCATGAGAGAGGAAAGAGGATGAGGAGGGAGATAGAAATGGGGCAAGGAGAGGGATGGAAATAGGGAGAGGAAGAGGACAGAAATGAGGTGAGATTAGGATGGAAATACAGAGAGAAGGAGAATGGAAATGGGGCAACAATGGGGCAAGGACAAGGTGGGAATGGGATGCAGAAAGGGACAGAAATGGGGTGAGGAGGCAGATGGGAATGGGGCAAGGGGGAAAAGAAATGAGATGAGGAGAGGGCTGGAAATGGAGTGAGGCAGAGGATGGAAATGGGGTGAGAGTGAGACAGAAATGGAGTATAGACAAGAGCATAAATGGGGAAAGAATGTGAACAAATGGGGTAAAGGGGGGACAGATATGGGGTAAGGAAGGGGATGGAAATGGGACAAGAGGGGGAAGAAAATCAGACAAGGAGAGGGGTGGAAATGGGGCAAGGAGAGAAAGAAAATGGAGTGAGAAATGGGATGGAAATGGGGTGAGACTGGGATGGAAATGGAAAGTACGGGACTGAAAACAGGATGAGAAGAAAGTGAAAATAGGGCAATGATGGGGTTGAAATGGGGCAAGGGAGAGTGGAAGTGGGATGAGGAGGGGGCAGAAAATTGGGTGATGAATGGAACAGAAGTGGGGTGAGAGTGGAACAGAAATGGAGTGAGGAAGGGGATGGAACCACCGTGAGAGGGGACAGAAATGGGACGAGGAAGAGAATGGAAACAGGGCAAGAGGGGATGGAAATGGAGCAAGGAGTAGGACAGAAATGGGGCGAGGATGGGGACGGAAATGTGGTGACAGGGGGCGGGAGGGCAGGAGGAGCAGCGGCAGATGGAGGAGGCAGAGCCACCGGCTGCCAATGCCAGCGGGCAGGATGGGGATGGAGGATGGCTGCGGAGCGGGGCCAGGGTGGGAGCAGGAAGGAGGGATGGAGGGATGGGAAGAGAGAGTGGGGCGGCTCTGGGGCAGGGGTGTGACTTGCCTCAGTTACTTCGGTGACGCCTCGGCAGCGGCCGCAGCCTATAAACAAAGAGAGGTAGAAGCAGGTCTGAAACGTGTCGCCAGCGGGTCCGGCAGGGCCACGCGGCTCCTGCCCTGCGGGAAGCGCCTGCCCGGCAGCGGGGCAGCTCCGTACTCACCCTCCAGCACTCCTGCTGCCCTCACCTGGCACCATGGCCCTGCCTGCCTACCCCTAGCCCAGACGCCCTGGCACAGGGCAGGGCAGTGATATCTCTGGGGGCTGCTGGGGCGGGGGCTGTCCCTGACGGGGAGGGGGCACTGGCAGATCCGCGAGTGCCTGCCCGAGCGCGGCCCTGCAGCCGCAGCTGAGCTGCAGCTCCGAGGTGGGCAGGGACCCACTCTGCCTGTGGGGGCTGCGCCTTGGCACGGGGCACAGCCGGTGCCCGGGTCCTGCTGCCTTTACCTCGGATGAAGGCCAGGTCGGTGAGCAGCTTCAGCTCCCTGCTGACATCCAGCTGGAAGTGGCTGAAGGAGGCGTTGGCTGCAGGACGGAAGCTCTGCAGCGAATCGGTGGCCCTGAGGATCCTTCAGCACAGGAGAGCGGGGATGTCAGGGTGCCACCTTAGGCACCAGAGGGCCCCAACACCCCCGGCAGCCCCATGCGTGCGGCCCAGTACCTGTTGTGCAGCTGCTTAGCAGCCTGGACAAAGCAGGGGTGGTCAGTCTCCTTCAGCACCTCCTGGGCATAGCCCACCATGCCCGAGTTCTCCAGCATGGCCTGGTGCTCCCGGATCTGGCCATGCAGGCTGGCCAGCCGCTCCTGCTGGCACTCCTCAATGGCCTGCAGCAGCGTGGCCCGCTTCTCCTCCAGCATGGCACAGAGCCCCTGGATCAGCTGTGACACCTCTTCCTTGGCCTGTGAGCCATTCACCTGCCAGGCACAGACATGGCAGGGTCAGCATGTGGCATGTCCTGGGACCAGAGGGGACTGGGCTGGCTGTGCCACTCCTGCCTAGGGACAGCTCAGGGACAGACGGGCAACCTCTGCCCTTACCTCTGTGTGCTTCACTGTCTCCTCCAGCTCAGCAATCTGGGTCTGCACCATGTCCTGGCTGCTCAGGATGTAGGCGAGGCTCTTAGTCAGCTTCTCCTGCAAGAAGGTGATGAGATGTAGTGCCGGCAGCCCCTGCCCCACACCCCCCATCTGCACTGGGGCTCTGTGGTGTCCCCAATTCCCCACACAGCCCCAACCTGGCCCCAGGGGCCTTACCCTGAGGGCCTGGTAGGCGCTGAGCACCGGGGTGATCTTGTGGCTGGTGTGGGTGCGGCGCACGCGGCAGAGCTGGCACACCAGCCGCTGGCAGGTCTTGCAGTAGTGAGTCACCTCCTCCTTGTGCTCCGGGCACATCAGCCCCTGTGCGGGCACAGTGGGGCTCAGCGGAGCTCTGCATGCCCCTCCACCCCTGCTGAGTCCCACCCCTGCACCCCAGATCTTAGAATCATAGAATGGTTGGGGTTGGAAGGAGATCTTGAAGATCATCTTGTTCCAACCTGCCTGGCATGAACAGGGACATCGTCAACTAGACCCCGTTGCTTAGAGCCCCACCTTGGCCTTAAACACTTCCTGGGGTCTGGCATTCACAATTTTCGTGGGCAACTTGTTCCAGTACCATACCATCCTCACTGTAAGAATTTTTTCCTAATATCTAACCTAAATTTACTCTCTTTCAATCTGAACCCATTGCCCTTTGTGCTATCATTCCAGGCTCTTGTAAATAGTCTTGCCCCATCCTTTCAAAAATTCCTTTCAGACACTAAAAGGCCACAATTTGGTAACCCCAAAGCTTCTCTTCCCCAGGCTGAACATCCTCAAGTCTCTCCGCCTTAACCTCCCATCAGGGCAGGAGAACCCACAAGAAGGACGTACCTTGGGGCGGAAGGTGAGGGTGGGTGGCGTGGGCTCATGCTGGGCTTTCTGAGTGCCCCAGGGGTGATAGAGCTTGAAGCACTCATTGCAGAAACTGGACTTGCACTCTGTGCAGCCCTTGGTGGCCTCCAGCTGTGGGGGCTTGCAGAACTGGCACATGATGGCTGCGCTGATGTTGATGGTCTGCCGGTACCGCTCCACCACCCGCTCCAGCGTCAGGTTGCGGAAGAGGCTGCCCAGGCCCCGCTCGCCCAGGTCCACGTCCCTCTGGCAGGCAGGACACGGGAAGCTGACAGTCTGGGGGTGCACAGCACCCCGCTTGCGCCCTGGGTAGGTGCCAAAGCCTGTGGGAGGGAGGCAGGGAGGGGGTGACCAAGGCACGAAGACCCAGAGTCCCTCAGCCCTCCCGTGGGGGAGCCCAGAGTGCTGTCCCCATCCCCACCTCCATACCTTCCAGTTGTTCCTGTTCCCAACCACTCCAGCCATCCTCATCCCCCTCTGTTGTTCCTATTCCCTCTACCATCCTCTCCAGCCATCCCCCTCCCCTCCATCCATCCCCGTCCCCTATGCTGTCCCTATCTCCTCCAACCATTTCCATCCCCTCCAACCATCCATTGCTCCAGCCATCCCCCTCTCCTCCAGCCATCTCTGTCCCCTCCAGCTGTCCCCATCCCCTCCAGCTGTCCCTAGTCCCTCCAGCCATCCCTCTCCCCATCTCTTCAGCCACCCCTGTCATCTCCAGCCATCCCTGTCCCCTTGTTGCCCCTGTCCCTTCCACCAGCCCCTCCAGCCCCACCTGACTTAAGGAGGCGGTCGAGCCGATCGGGTTTGGGGACAGCCCGGCGGCCCAGGCGGGGGCTGCGGGTGGATGGGGTGGCTGCGGGCGAGGTGGGTTCAGAGGTGGGGTCGCAGTACAGGTGGCCGTGCTGCAGCAGCACCTCGCTGGCACACACGTGGCACACATTGTGGGTACAGGGCAGTGCCAGTGGCTGCTTGTACATCTCCTTGCACACCGGGCACACCAGCTCTCGCTCCATGTTCTTCATGCTGGTCTGTGGAGAGAGTGGGAGCGTCACCCGCTGGCAGCACAACAGGGCTGAAACCAGATGGGACCTGCACCAGGCCAGGATCAGCATCAGGGCTGAGATCAGCAACAGGGCCAGGATCTGGGCCAGGACCAGCACCAGGGACAGGATCAGAATCAGGGCTTGGGACCATCACTAGGGCTGGGATCAGGGCTTTGGACTGGTACTAGGGCCAGGGCCAGGACCAGCACCTGGGCCAGGATCAGCATCAAAGCTGGGACAAGAACCAGGGTCTGGAATCAACACCAGGGCCACGATCAGGATCGGGCCCAGGCTGGGATGGAGATAAGGACTGGGACCATCATCAGGGCAATGATGAGGCCTGGCACCAGAACCAGGGATGGAATGAGGACAAACACCAGGACCAGCACCAGGATGAGGATCAGGGATGCCACTTGGATGAGAAACAGAGCTGGGATCAGCAGCAGGGCCAGGATCAGGGTCAGCACTGGAACCACAGGAAGGACCAGGACCAGCACTGGGATAGGGGTGAGGATTGGGACCAGGATCATGGCCAGGATCAGGCCTGGGAGCAGTCTGAGGAATGGCTTTAGGGCGAGCACCAAGATGAAGCCCAGGGCTGGACTGGGAATGGGAACTGAGGCCACACCAGGACCAGGACTGGCACCAGGATCAGCATCAGAGCCAGGATCAGGCCTGGGACCAGCAGCATGGTCAGAATCAGGATCAGCACTGGGATCAGCACTGGGATGGGGCTGGGGGCTGAGGCTGGGATCACAGCAGGGTCAGAATCAGGCCTGGGAACAGCACAAGAGCCAGGACCAGTATCAGGACCAGGGCTGGGGCAATGATGAGGACCAGGGCCAGCATCAGAGCCAGGATCAGGCCTGGGACCAGCAGCATGGTCAGAATCAGGACCTGCACTGGGATTAGAACCTGGATGGGACTCAGGCCTAGTATGGGGATGGGATTGGAGCTAGGCCCAGAGCAGGGCCAGGATCAGACCAGTATTAGGACTGGCAGTGGAATGGGGATGGAGGGCACCACTGGGATCAGCACCAGGATGGAGCCCAGGGCTGGGATGGGAATGGTGGCTGGGATGAGGATGAAGACCAGCACTGGGAATAGTGCCAGGATGGGTCCCAGGACTAAAGCTTCTCTGGGGACTGGGATTGGAACAGGGATGGCAAGGGAGATGGGGGCCAGGATGGAGATGGGGGTTGGGATGGGGACTGGGGCTGGACCCACAGCAGAGCCCAGATTGGCCTCGGCACTGGGACCAGCGCCAGGACCGGGCTGGGCACCAAGATCGGGACCGGGATGAAGCCGCCCCCTCCGCACCCGGTGCTCCTGGCTCGGCCGTGGCTCGGTGTGGGGGGGGTCCCGATGACGGCCCTTCCCGGGGGTCGCTGCGGTGAGTCGAGGTGCGGGGTCCGCCCACCCCTCAAGGGCATCGCCCTGCCCCCCAGTCCCCGCCGCGTTGCCACGGCGACCCGGTCCCGGAGGATCCCTGTCCGCCCCCCCGCCGCCACCGCGGCCGCTCACGCTGATGCGGACGAGGGCATCCATGATGGAGGTGAAGGTCTGCAGGTCCTCGCCCTCGGCCATGGCTCCGCTCCCCGCGCCCGTGCCTGCGACGGCGGCGGCGGCAGCAGCGGCGGCCGCGATCGCCCCGGTGTGTTGCAGGGAGCGGCGGAGCCGGGGGGAGG
>VWYN01016414.1:90031-103144 GCA_013400075.1 Hippolais icterina | reverse complement strand
GATCAGGGGGACGCACACTACCCCCACACCGAGACCAGCACTGGCGGAGACACGCACTCCCGGACACCGGGACGGGTACTAGACAGGGGAACGCAAACCCTCCCTACCGAGACCGGCACTAGCCGGGACATAAACACACCCTCCCCCCACACCGGGACCGGGCTGGGGGACACAAACCTCCCCTCCCCTCGGTGAGTGGCACCGGGTAAGGGGAAACACTCCCCTCACAGCGAAGAGCACCCCCCCCACAACACCGCACCCTCCCCCCGCGCTCCAGGTCCACCCCACCTCGACACACACACACACACACACACACACACACACACAAACACAAACACAAATACACACACACACACACCGGCACAGAGCAGGGGCACTCCCACAAGTGACCTACACCAGGTAGGGGCTCCACACACACCCCGGCACTGGGGAGCAGGTCCTGCCCGGCAGCACCCACCACCCATGATCCTGCCTGGGGTCACCTTCGCTGGAGTGCAACCCAGGCTGATCCCCACAGAGTGACCTCGAAGGCCCAGGAAGGAATGAACCCTCCTTACTGGGAGGTCTGACTGGCGGTGTAGGATGGTAGCTGTGGGTGCAGGGTGAGGGGCTGTGGGTGCACACTGGGGGCCTGTAGGTGCAGGATGGGGGCTATGGGTGCAGGATGAAGAGCTGTAGGCACAGGACGGGGAGCTATGGGTGCAGGATGGGGGGCTGTGGGTGCAGGATGGGGAGCTAGGTGTAGGTGCAGGACAGGGGGCTGTAGGTGCAGGACAGGGGGCTGTAGGTGCAGGATGGGGGGCTGTGGGTGCAGGATGGGGGGCTGTGGGTGCAGGATGGGGAGCTATGGGTGCAGGAGGGAGAGCTGTAGATGCAGGACAGGGGCTGTAGCTGCAGAATTGGGGTGGGCACAGTGGGCATGCTGCCACTGCCTGGCGGGAGCATGGTGCCTCGCTGTCGGCTCCCATTTGCTCTGACATGGATCCATCCGTGTCCCGGACGGCGTGCGACGCTTCACCGCATGTTGTGAAGCGATAACTCAGCCGCATTTGCAAAACAACTTTCCTCTTGTTTATTCCATAATGATCCATTGATTGTGGGTAATGTTGCATGCCCTGTGCCGCAGCGGGCGCGGAGCGCTCCCCTGGCACGTGGCAGGGGCTCCGGCAGGCGACGGCACCGCAACCTGAGAGTGGCTGTGGCTCCCACAGCCAAGGCATCCTATGGGCCCAGGCTGTGGGGCTGGGTACCCCACATGCCACCCACACCTCACCTGCATCTCGTGCATTGCAGCCTCTCTCCCCACACCCTCGCTCGCAGGGAGGAGGACCGGCTGCTTTTCTCTCATCCTCCCTGGTTGTGGCCAGGCCTGACATCATCCATAATGACAGTGCTAGGCCTCTGTTCCCGTGATGCTGGCGCTGCCGTGGCTTGTACAGGGGAGCACCTCCTGGGAACATCCCTGGGATCCCAGAGCTGGAGCATGCCACATGCAGGCCATGGGGATGGGTGCAGCCAGAGGGTGGTGGGAACCAATGCCATGGTCCCGGCATCTCCCTGGTAACTGTCCCTTCCATATCAGGGACAGACTGTGCCTGGGGAAACCAAGGCAGGGAGCAGTGACGGGGGAGGGCTGGGCATCCCCTGATGCTTGAGCCTTGTGCTAAGCCTGCCAGGGCCATAATGCCAGCCCCCTCCTGGGGCACCATGTTGGATCCATCCTGTGGCACTGGGATGTGGTACCCAACTCTGTTGGCCAAGGGGCTCCCCTGTCCCATCTGCCATGACCCCAGCCCTGGAGCAGAGCCACCAGGACATAGGAAAGGGGCTGGGAGTGAGGCCACATGGATACACCAAGATCCATTTGTCACCACCATACCTGGCCCAGAGCACTGGTAGAGGACCAGGAATGGAAAGACAAGCCCATGTCCCCTGCTGGGGACAGTCTAAGGGACAAGCAGGGGCTAGAGGTGCCCCATTACCTCCCTTGGGACACAAAGGTGGGGCACAGGGTGAGCAGCATTCTGGGTAGGGTGGGTGCCCACCTGGAGTGGCACTGGGGGGTGCCAGTGGTTGTGTGCACATGGTGCACATGGCCATGGCACCTGGGAGCAGGTGACAATGGGCTGGGATTGGTGCCCATTACGGCGGGACAAAGGTGAAGCCGTTTTATGCTGTAAACATCGTTACTGCTCTGTGTGGGGCAGGTGGGGCTGGCCAGAGGCCGCTGAACTCGTGACAAAGTGTTTATAGTTTCTCGGCTGGGGACACCTGAGACTGCCCCGGCCCTTGCTGGGCTGACGTCACCCATGCAAGGCTTGGGGAGGAAGAGGAGCCGTCCAGTTTGTGACTGGGAGCGAAGGCCGTGGTGACACGTGGTGCCAGCTGCGTGCAGCCTGGCAGGTAAGCATGGCGGGTAGGCATGGCCTGATGCCAGCCTGGTGGAGGCAGAGCCACAGCCCTAGGGCTGTCCAGCTGTGCCAGGACCTCATGTCTTTGGCCAGAGAGCCCTGACCGGGCAGGGAAGCTGCCCTGAGGTGAGGCAGAGCCTCATGCCACATGGCTGCTCCTGGCACACATGCCCTGCCTGGATCTGCTGCCAAGGCTGTGAAACCCCAAAGTACCCAAGGGGCACACAAACCTCGTCACTGGGGTACCAACAAGTGCCTTCCACTTGACTTGGGGCAGCTGGGCTTGGGAATCCCCTCTATCACCACCCCAGAAGACTCTTGGGGGGTCTAGGCTGTCCCGCTGTGGTCAGCCCTAGGGCATGAAGCAGACCTGAGCCAGGTGGCCAGCACCCACTGAGCCATCAGTGATGCCACACATGCACAGGAAGCGATGCCAGGGTCGAGGCAAGTGGCAGGAGGGATCCTGCAAGCAGAGCTCTGTGCCAGGGCAATGACTCCAGCTCTTCCACCCATCCCTAGGGCACTGACCACCTAAGCTGTGTCAGGCTCACTATGCCACATGCCATCAGCATGGCACCACACTGGGATAGGTGCTGTGGCCAGCCCCTGGCAATCAGCACCTGGCTGGATATGGCCCTTGGTAGTGGTGTTGGTTCTGCCCCAGCCACACCATGCCCACCCTGCCCAGGGTCAGCAGACAGCTGCCAGAGGCACGTCAGGACCCCGGGAGGGGGTCCATGGCAGGGACCTCAGCCCCATGTTGGGCCAGGCCTGTCTGAGCGCGGGGGGGACCTGGGGAACTCGGCGTCTGCTGGGAGGGCTCCCAGGACCCGTCTGACAGGTTCATCAGCTCTTCCCACACCCGGACAAGCCTGGGCCGGCGGGACACCCAGCCACCGCCCAGCAGCGCCTGCTGGGTGGGGGAGAGCGGCTGCCCTGCTCTCTGGGGCTGTGAGAAGCCCCTTCCCCAGGAATCCACACCGAGCGGAGCTGCAGCCCCTCATCCCTTGCTGCCCTGTGGGGAGAGCAGCTGGCCCCTCTTTGCGGGTACTGGGCCCCTGCAGCCCCGCAGAGTGCAGGGTCAGGAGCCCATGGCTATTTCCCCGTGTCTGTGGGGCCTGTGGGAGTCTGGGTGCCCCAGGAACACCCCCCTTGAGGTGCAACCCCATCCCCAGGCACAACCCAGCCCCCACATCCCCTTGGCTGGAGGCCCCGCGGAGGGAGAAGACGGCGTCCCCCATCCTGCAGGAGCCGCCAGCGTGTGCCAGATCCCCCCAAAACAGGCAGGAGCCGGCATGCCCGGCAGAGCCAGACGTGCCAGAGGTTGATGCCGGAGTTCCCATGGGGTTGCCAGCACCTCATGTCTGCTCACTCTGTGCAGCTGGTGAGGATGACAAGGAAGGCTCTCCCACCCCCGCTGCTCCCAAACGCCACCCCAGCACCCCCAGGACTGCGTGCCAAGTGCCCCCCGCGCTGCCCTTACCTTCGAGCGCTCCTGCTGTCCACGCTGCATTCCTGTGGGAAACACTGGCCCCCTGCCAGGTGCTCCCTGTCGGCGTTGGGGAGTCGATGGGGAGCACCCTGCATCCCCCTGCCAGCTGTACCGAGCCCGTGGCTGGAGCTGTCGTGCCTGGCAAGGCAGGTGAAATAGTGGAGGTCAGCCCTCTCCTGAATGCCTGTCCCGGCTGGAGCCCCCCCGGGAGGGCCAGAGCCCCTCTGAGGGCTGGAAGTGCTGCACGCCACCGTGACAGGGATCCCTTTTTTTATCCTTTATTTTTTTTTATAGACTAAGAGCAGAATATGAAAATCACCAGCCAAAGCACTTGAAAAAAAGATCGAGAATGTTTTTTTTGTTTTGTTTTGTTTTTCCCCAAAAAGTGTCTGTGCGTTTGCATAGGTCGGGTCTTCACGGAAGACGAGGAAAATCCAACACGTTTGACTATGTACAAGCCAGCCCGGGGCCGGCGCCGCTGCCTATGGTACAGTATAGATATATCTCTGTAGTCGCTCTCTGTACACTATGTATAGATCTATATGGGTATGTACAGACTGCCCGGCCCCGGGGGTCCCTGCTCTCATCGGGCTCCCCCGCTTGGCACTGCCCTCGAGCCACGTGGCAGCCACGGGGCACCAGGGGGGCTGCGGGCAGGACCCCGCGCCCCGGGATGGTGTCGGCGGGAGGTGCAGCACGCCCAGCCGCATCCCTGCGGACGTGGCCGCATCCACTGGCGGGATGGGAAGCGAGTCCATCTGGATCGGTGCGTGCCATGATCCCTGCCCCGCGGGGCAGCTCTGCAGGCGGCTCTCCGGGCAGGGGTGGTGGTCTCGCGGTGGTTCCCCGCTGGCTCTCACGAGGGGCAGCAGGTCGGGGGGGCCGCACTCGGCAGAGCGGCGCTGGGCGGGCCCCCGCGGGACCCGGGAGCTACGAGGCCAACAGCGTCATGAGGAAGAGCGCGGCGGCCACGGCCAGGGGCAAGTGTTCCCGCTTGGGGCTGGTGCCGCTGATGCTCTTCTCCAGCTTCGGCATCTCCGGGTTGAAGTTTTCTGTGGGGAGGAGCAAGAGGGTGAGGAGGGCAGCGGGGCGGCCCCGAACCCCCACTCTGTAGCTGAGGCTGCCCCAGGGGTGGCGGCGGGGGCGGGGACACGGCGCTGCGGGGCCGGGAGCTGTGCCTGACTCACCCAGGTCCTCGATCTTCACCTCGGGCCGCAGGGTGAACTGGGGCAGGGTGGGCGCCAGCTTCTCCCCGGAGTGCGACGCTGTGGAGGGAGAGAGGGGATGGGGGTCACGCTCCCTGGATGCCCTGCACCGCAGCCCCCCCAGTCCCCCCTCCCCAGGAGGGACGGGGGACGCACCGGCCAGCCTCGCCGCCCCCACTCGCCCAGAGCCCCCGGGATGGGCACAGGGGTACTTACTGGAGGCGCAGCAGACAAACACCTTCATCTTCAGGCAGGCCCGGCGGTGGTTGTGTGTTGGTGTGGCTGCAAGGCAAGAGCGTGCTGAGAGGGGCTCCATGGCAGTGACTCCAACCCCAGGCACCCCGAGGCTTGGTGGGTCTGGGCAGAGGGGGGTCTGGTCCTGCCCAGGGGTGTGCTCTGGGCTGGGGGAATGCAGCAGCACCCCAAATTCTGCACCAATGCCCTATAAACAGCACCCCAGCCCTGAACCTAGCATCCCAACCCGGTACCAGTATCTGGCACCAATACTGCAATCCTGCGGCTGCAGCCTCTGGACCCTGATCCTGCATCAGCATCCTGCATCCTACATCATCATCTCCCAGCACTTCATCATGCACTGGCACCCCCATCCACACTCCCAACCTTCTTCCTGTTGCTCCCCACATCCCTAGCTGTTCCCTGCATCCCATAGCCCCCCACCCCCTTAGCTCCTTCAACCCCTCCCAGAGCTCCAGGTGCCCACTCCTAGGGGGGAAACAGCTGCCCAATTTTGGGGGTGCAGGGGAACCAGCCAAGGGGTCCTCCCTGGGGACGCAGAGGGGCCCAGCTGGGGTGGGACCTGAAGGGACCCATCTGGGGCTTGGGGGCTGTGTGGGGGTCCCGCTCCGGCACCCCACGTACATATGTAGTAGTACTCCTGCCCCGCACGGAACTCGTAGCCCAGTGAGAAGGCGCTGTAGCGCTGGAACTTCTCCGAGAACTTGATGGGGCTGTGGGGCGCGTGGGGCCGGTTGCACTCCCAGCGCTTGAAGCCCTGGCTGGTGTTGCAGGTGCGGTACCCCTCTGCGTTCACCATGTACAGCACGTACTGCTCCAGCCGGTGCTCAGGCACCGAGGCGTTGTAGTGCGGGCAGTAGATATCCAGGTAGTCGTTGACATTCACCTGCACCATGTAGCCCTCTCGCCGCAAGCTGCAAGGGAAAGAAGGGACGGGAGGTCAGGGACATGCCCTGCACCTCCCCAAACAGTGTTCCCATACTCCAAGGGGATCCAGAGGCTGGACGAGGGGCAGGTTGCAGCGAAGGCTAGAACTCTGGGAACAGTGTTACCTCCTGTTCAACCTGTCTGGAGCCCCAGACACGGTGGGACCTCTGCACAACCTGAGCCTCATGTACCCGTGGAGCAGAATCGCGTGCCTGAGGGCACCTGGAGGGCACAAGTGGACCGGGGTGGGGGGGGGACAGCCGCTGCTGGGGTCGCGTGTCAAGCCACATGCACAGGTGGGATGGGCAAGAGGATGGGCATACGAGATGGTGCTTCTGGGTCTGCCAGGAACATGCTGACAGCCTCACAGACAGACATATCCAGAAGGGCATCAGGGTCCCACAGGCACCGGGGTCTCCACAGGACACAGTCCACGGGTGTGCGGGGACCCCGGCATTTCCTGGCACTTCCCGGCATTCTCCATTTGCAGCAGCCTGGAGCCGACCCACCGCTGCCGCCCACCATGGCCCTGGCACGCGCCGCAGCTCGGAGCCAGGATTTCTCACCCTGCTCTGGCTAATCCCGTTAGTTCGTTAATGCCGTAAAGGGTGGCCCTGGGGGAGCCTCATTTACATTGATTAGGAGCAGCAATCCCCTCAGATCCACTCAGGAGAGGCTCCGCTGGCTCCTAATCCGCGCCCGACGGAAATCCCGGCCGCGGTAATCCTCGCCACCGCACTGACCCGCTGCTCCTGCCAATTAATTACCACCCGGCGCTGGCTCGGCACCGAGCCGCCGCGGCGGCACCGGACCCTGACCGGACCACGCTCCGCCGCTCGCTTCAGCGTTGCCTCGGGGGCCCCTGGCCCGCATCCCGCACGACATGGACAGCACTATCCCGGCACACGTGGCCGAACTCCCCTGCGGAGCTCCAGTTCACGGCGCATCGGTCTGGATCACGGCCCTTTTCCCACCTCCCAGGGCAAACCCCAGACCGTGAGCCCCCAAAGCATCACTCCTGGTCCCCTTGGCCTTGGGGGGTGGGGCTCGCCACCCCTCCCGGAGCCAAGCGGCTCCCTGGGTCTCTCCGGCAGGGCTGGGCAGGCAGCGGGCAGGGCTGCGCGTGCAGACGCCCCACCCTGCACCATCGCCCCCGGCGCTGTTGGAGCCCCGGCACTCGGCCAGCGGCACCTGGAGCCGAGTGCCGGAGGCAGAACCATAGCGGGACGCGGTGTCGGGCGGCAAAGGGGGGCCCAACAAGCGCCGCCTCCAGCACCGGGGGGCAACAGAGGGGGCTGACGGCGGAACTCATCACCCGTGGGACTGGGAGTGCAGCCCCACGCGGCCCCTCCCTCGCTGCGCAGCCGCTATTCCGCAGCCCATCCCGGCACCCGCCGGCAACTGCTCCACCGGGAAGGTGCTGAGGCAGCCACCCTTGCTGAGCGGGCGCCGGGACCTTTCATCTTCCCTCTTTGATGTGGTGGGAAGGGGGGCGGGGGGAGAAAAAGGCTTGTTATTAAAGAAATGGCCCCAAGGAGAAAAATGCAATTAACTCCACGCGGGACGCAGAGCTGGGGCGCTAGCGTACCCCAATACCAGCTGCCCCACACCGGGGCGGGCACCAGCAGCTGTGCCATGGGACGGAGGGACTAGAGGAAGCGTCACAAGTGACACTCTGTCATGCGGTGCTGGGGACAGTGTTACCTCCTGTAACACCCCATTCCCTTGTGGCACCCAGTGCTAAGCTACAGTCTCCTGGGACCCCATGCTGGGGCTCTTTAAGCCATGGCTCATTAAGAAGGGTGGCTGCTGATAAACAGCCTCACTAACGAGGCACCAAAATCTCCCTTGGGCTGGGGGACACCAACACCCACGGCAGGGTACAGGAGCCCCAGGTGGTGTGGCAAGGGCCCCATGGTAGTGAATCCCACGGGCATTGCCAGCTGCCACGGCATGCCGGGAGGCCACAGGCATCATCATAATCTGGGAGGGGCTGGGGAATGGCCCCACACTGGGAGAGCCACACGGCCACCACAGCTCGAGGCACATCCCAGGCGACCCCAGTAGCAGCTTTGACCACGACCACGACTCCTGCACAGTCACTGCAAAGCAGCACTTCATGCAGCCAGATACCCCCAAGTCTGGCAGCCACGATGCAATGGCCCAAGTGCTCAAAGATCTGCTGACAGCACCACCCAGGGAACCCATGGGCCTTGGTTTGGGGTGGAAGGGCAGGAACAGGCACTCTAAGAGAGGGACTCAAAGAGTCCCTCCTTTCTCACCAGCATCCCTTCCAGGGCAGGCATGGGCTGCCTGGTCCCTGCCAACTCCACAGCTATCAGGAAGCATCAGCAACCTGGGCTGATGGATGGATGGACCCTCGATATCCCTGACTCTGGCAACCATGGCATGGCCGGTGGGAATGGTGGGCTCTGGCAGTGCCCGAAGGGTTAAGTGCAGGAGGAGAACGGGCAGCATCACTTCTGCACGACTGCGTTTGTAGAGCAGGGCTTGGTGAGGCAGTGGTACCTTCCAGCAGCCTGTCATGCTGGGCAGATGGATGTCCCCTGGAGCCCCGGGCTCCGTGCCCACCGGCCCCACACAGGAGGGACACTGGTGGGACCCTGGCTACCTGGCATGCCACAGCCACCGGTGAGCTGGGCAGCCGCTCTGCTCCCATCTGCTGCCATAAATCCAGGCTGTGTGCCGCACGCTGGCTCCCACACTGCTGGGGAGCGCCTGGTGCACTGCAGCATGCCCCAGCAGCAGTGGCACAGCAGGGACCAGGCCCCTGTCTAGACCTCCACACTACGGGCACATTCCCATGGTGCTGGAGAGGCCTGGAGGGTGGTAGGGCCAGAGCTGGGCTCAGCACCCCACAGTGGTGGTGCCAGTGGTGAGGAGCAGGGCAATGCCGGATGTCCTCGATGTAGTGACAGCACGTTGCCCCCCAGCACCGGACAGCCCCCAGCACAGCCATGCTCTTTGTCTGGCTCCAGCGGCTTCATCCTTTTGGCGCATCCGGGGCCCATCCATCACCCAGGGAACAAAAAAGTGCCATTGATTTACAAGTCCCCTTCCCATCACCCCGCACCACAGCGAGAGGCAAAGGCGCATCGACCACTGTGGCCGGTTCACCCCAGTGGCCGGAGGAACAGACAGACAGACCGACCGTCCGCCTGCTGCGGGGGAGATGGGGGCCTCAGCGTGGCCCCCCCATGCCAGCCCTCCCCACGCAGCCAGCGCTGCACAGTCACGGCGCCCAGACGGCCACGCACACGCGCGCTGGCTCGGCAGACAGCGCCTGCGACGCAGCCCACGCACGCGGGTGGCACCGAGCCACAGCACAGCCCCCCCGGCCTCGCCTGGCGCAGCCGCAAGGCGCGGGTGCTAACGGCATCGCCGGCACACGGTGTCCCCGGGGCCACCTCCCTGCGTGGGGAACTGGGGCTCCGGGTGGGGGAGGGGGGGAGGCGGGGGCTGCTCCCCACGTGGAGGGACCGGGGAGCCACCAGGCAGCACCGGCGTGACAGGTACAGCCCTCCCCAAGCACCCCGGGACTCCAGCACCACCCTACAGGTGCCCCCAACACCCCCGTCACTATCGACGGCCATACAATTCCGGTAATCCCAGCTAAAGCCGGCACCTTCCCATGCTGCTAACAAGATCAATGAGGTTTTTAATTGGGTTTTAATTAAACCATCAATCTGCAACCGGTGACTCAATTGCCAGCCCGGGCAGGAGCAGGTGGCCCCGGCCCTGTTGCACCCCGACACCACGGCCGCTTCTCCCATGGGAACACCGTCTGCGCTGCTGGGGCTCGGTGCCACCCAGCACCGTGACTCATGGGGCACGGCACACTCTGCCCATGGGCACCCGCTCCTGCCAGAGCTGCAGCGAGCACCCATAGATGGGTGCGTGGCTGGGGTTTCTGGGTGTCCTGGGGAGCAGCCTGGAGGGCAGAGCCATGGGGTGGGGGCTGACTGAGCACCCCAGCCAGCCTAGGGATGCCAAGGGTTATGTCGTCAGCACTCTCCCAACATTCAGCTCCACAAGCAGGCACGGAACTGCCCCTGTTTGGGCACAGCTTCCCCTCACCCCGCAGCACCTTCTGCTGGATGCCCTCAGACCCGCTGGTCTCTCCTGCTATGAGTGACTCTGTCCTCACCCCTGTGGATGGGATGAGGGGATCCAGCCAAGCACAGCCCTGGTGTTTGGGTCTGGCTGCTGCAGAGGAGCCTGGGCCCCTCCAGACCTGCTCTGCAGGGATGTGGTTCTTCTCCTGTGTGAGATGCTCCCCAGCAAGCCTGCTCTACACTGGGGCTTTCCAGAGCTCACTCCAGCTTCCTCCAGAGCCCACTCCAACCCTCTCCAGAGCCTACTTCAGCCCCTGCTGCCTGTGACACAGCCTTGGCCAGATAAAAGCCACCTTGAAGAGGTGAGCGTGGTGGCAGTGCAAGTGGTGGGGGGAGCTGCCTAAGCTGGGCACCTGCACAAAGTGCCAGGCCCTCCCTGTACACAGGTGGGCTCTGACCCCCACACCACAGCCAGGCACCATTGCACCCCCATTTCACAGCACCCCCTGCTCTGCCCCCTCCATGGCACCCAATGCTCTCAGTATGAGCATCCTCAGGCCCCACAGCAGAGTCAGTGGCACAGTGTGAGATACCCTAACCTGCTCTGGGGTGCTTCTTGGGGTGCAGCAGTGTTGAGAGCGCTGGCCACATTTATGTCCATGAATAGGGACAAATTGCTGTCCCCATCTTGGCATCTGGGACACCCAGCAAGGAGATAGCCTCCAGCCTGCCAGGCCCTAGCTTGTCTGGGGACACTCCAGGAACCCCTGACCACGCTCAATTGGTCACCCCAGGGTCACAGGCCCCCCAAAAGCTAGTGCTGGGTGGACATGACTGTCCTGCACCTTCGTCCTGTCCCATCAGGCCTATTCCTGGCAGGACTAGGGAGCAGAGGGCAGGGATGAGTCAAGGGTCATCCCACACCTCCAGGGCTTGCCCTGGTTATAGGACAGACGGAGGGAATGCACAGCTGGGCCAACAACCAGGCCAAGCAGGAGCAGGATCTGAGGATCCCACCTTCACACCTCCTCACGGCTTTGCCAACACACCCCAAACCCACGGCATGAGGGGTGCTCCGCCTGCTTGGCTCCCCCAGCCATTCCTTGTGTGGCCAAGGGGCTGAGCTGCCACCAGCCCCCTGCTTCCCAAGGCACCATCAGGACCACAGTGGGCTCTATGGGCTGCTCTCTGGGTTGCCCCTCGTCCTGTCGTCCTGCTGAGGGCAGCAACAGGGGTACCCAGGGTAGCATGGCAGGAGACAATAATGGTGTGGGGTGCCTGGCGCAGCCTCCAAGGAGTGGCCACAGCCAGCAACCCCCTCCTCCCCAGAGGGCCCTGCAGGGCCGCGGTGGGCTTGTTTATGGCTCCACTTGCAGCAGGGTTGCTCGGATTTGCAGGCTGCGGCCCAGGGAGCCTAATTCCCCCCATAATTTATCTAATCCAGACACTTTGCCGTGCGGCTATAATTGTGTCCGAGCTGCCGCACTGCCTAACAATAAATATCAGCTCCAGAGTCCCTGGGACACGGCTCTGCCGCAGCCTCCCCCACCGCGCCGCCCATGCCCTGAGCTGGACGCTGGCGGCCGCGCCAGACACGCCTGCGCAGGGGGTGCGGGCATCTGGCTGTGACACCCCCGGCTTGGCACGGCCCAGGCACTGCCGGCCCCCCCCACACCCTGTCCCTCGAGAGGTGCCGGGGGCAGCGGCAGGTCATGGGGGTGATGGAGTGGGGACCCTCAGTCACAGAGAGACAGGGGTGGGGGTGGTCCCACCTGCCAACGTCGTGGCAATGTCACAGTGTGGGGACGAGGCTAGGGGTGAAGGGGGGGTCCAGTCAGAGCAGCGGGGTGCAGGGGGGTGCCGAGAGTGGCAGGGCGAGCATAGCACCTCGCCATTGTGCTGCGCCTCGGCACGTCGCACACACGCACGATTTATGGGGCCCGAGCTTCCGCCTGGCGACACAATCTAAATGGCAGGGGAGGGGGCTGCCGGGGCTGCTCCCATCCTGCACAAAGGGGTGTGGGATGGGGGGAGCCCAGGAGACCCCCTGCATCGACAGGCACCAGAGGATGCTCTGGCTGGATGCATGTCCCCGCCACACCCCTGGGCACTCGCACCAGAGAGGGACGGAGAGGTGGGCGATGGCAGCGGGTGCAGATCCCCGTGGAGGGGTCCATGGACACACCACAGGCACCCAGCACCCCTTTCTCGGGAGCGCCCAGCCCAGACCGTGCCAATGGCATATCCGCTCTCATTTTTGAGTGCTCCGGCGAGGGCAGAGGCAGCCACGGCGCAGGGTGTGAGGGAGCGGCTGAGTGTCCAAGGCCACCGACCCCCGACTGCTCTGCTCCTGGTGGCCGCTCCCACCCTCCTCTCTCACCCCCTCCCAGTCCCCGCAGCCCCGGGAGCCACCGCTGCCGCCCCGGGGATACCACTGCTGCCGGTCAAAGGCGGTGGGGGGCGGCGGGCACCTGTCGGGCCCCCCCGCCTCCGCCGCGCCGCCGGTGCTGCTCCCGCACCCAGACATGCGGGAGGCGCGACTGGCGGGGGGAGCGGGACCCCTGCCCGCCCCGGCGCACCTGGAGGTGGATGCCTTGGGGAGCCAGACTCTTCCCGCTGCCCCCGGTGGGTCAGCGCTGGCAGGGGGACTCTTCCCCCAGCGCCCACGACCCCGTCGCGCCCGCACCGGGAGCGCCGAGCCCCGCCCGTCAGCGCGGCCAGGAGGACACGAACCGGCCGGGCGGCTG
>VWYN01016414.1:76501-89739 GCA_013400075.1 Hippolais icterina | reverse complement strand
CGCCCCGGGCCCGCCCCGGCACCGGCTCCGTAGCGGCACCAGGCTCGGGCCGCAGGTCCCCGCGGGTGGAGACACCAGGGCCGGGTCCCAGGAGGACCAGGTGCCACCGGAATCTCACCAGGACCCCCATGGGTGGGGGCACCTGCGTAAGGTCCTGCTGACATTGGGGTCTCACAGCCCCTGTGGCTGGACTCACATGAAAGTGCACCCATGCCTGTCCCAGCGGGATCAGGTGCCACTGGGACACCCACAGGTGGGGGCATCAGAGCCAGGACCCACTGCTGTTGGGGTCTCCCTGGCTGGGAGCTCTGGGCCTTGAAGCAGCAGCCCCTGTGGGTCTGTGTTGCTGAGGGAGCTGTGGGTGGAGGCTCAGGACCCCAAAGGGTCCTCATGCTGCTGCTGCTGCTGCCAGTGTCATGGGGGTCACACGTATTCACAGGAGGCACTGGAGGCACAGGAGTGGGTGGGAGTGTGTGTGCCCGTGTTCCAGGACAGCCTGGCTACCGAGGAACACAGACACAGTGCCGGGTCTGCCGCCTGCCCTGACCTCCCATAGGAGCCAGCACTTGGCCAAATGCCTGCCCAACATGGCCAGGCCCTTGTTCTTCCCACACCCCAAAGGTTCGTGGGGTGGAGGACCCTGGGGGGAGCCACGGGGGTTGTGGGTGCTCCCCTGGGTGCTGGTCCCCACTGCCCATGTGGGGATTGAGCTGAGTGCCAGCTCCTGCTGCCCATCCTCATCGAGATCCCTTAGCAACTGCCGTGCAGCACCGCCCGGCAGAGCCGAGTGCCAGGTGATTGGCACCCTGGCACACGTGTGCACGCACGGGCGCGCTCGCAGCGGCACAGACACACACGGCTCACTGGGCACACGCAGCTGGCCCCCAGCTCCTACGCGGGGCCGCGCCAAGCGCACGCACGGCACCAGCACTAGCCAGCAGCCTCTGCCCCAGCAGTGCTGGTGCTGCGCATCACCTGGAGCTTTGGCAGCCTGAGGAGCTTGTGAATGAAACCAGGAGGCTCCCGAAACCGTGGCTGGGCTTGCTGAGCCGGCCTGAGCTGCTCCTGCCAGGAGCTATCTTGCTGGTGTGGTGAGCACGGCCAGGGCAGTGAGGTGCCAAATGTCCCCAAGGCCACAGTGGGCCTGGTGACTCTCAGGCCTGGGCAGGTGCCACAATGTAGGTGCCCTGATGTTCAGTCTTGGGGGGGTCTCCTGGCTCCCTAGATTTTTGGGAGGAGCTCAGTGTGGGAGGAGAGCCACCCCATTTCTTCTCAGGGTCTCTTTGGCCATGTGGATGCTGCCATGTGCATGGAGGGGGACAAAGATGATGATGGGCAGGACCCCTGGTCCCACTCAGCACTGGGGGAGATCCAGTGCTGTGATGCCCATGGCAGGGCTGTGCCCCAGCCCCCATTCCCCATCCATACTGGTGTCACTGGGAGCCTAAGCCACTGCCAGAGCCCTGCTGGGAAGGGGGAGGGGGCCAGTGGAAGGGCCTAGAGGACCAAAAAAGCCTCTATTAATTATTCATCTGAAGAAGTGAAGTGAAGAAAACACAACACGTAGAAAAGGGCTCTGGCTGCCTAGAGGTGGGAGCGGGGGAGTGCTGGGGGGGCTGCAGGGGCTGGGGCACTCAGGTGCTGGGATGTGGTGGCAGCGGCAGTGGTGGCATCCTGGGATGCTGCACACCACTGGGAGGACCCACAGCGCCGCGCTGCCACCATGGAAACGCCTTGGCTCGGCAAACCCATGGCAACACCCACCTCCACATGGAAACCCCCCGCTCATGGCAACGCACGCACCACCGTCAGCACCCGCACAACGCCGTGCTCACCACGGAGGTCCCCCCCACCACAGCACACCTCTGTGTGGGGCCATGGAGGGAGGCACCAAGGGCTCTGGTGGGGACGAAGGCACCCGGGTGGCAGAACACAGCCCCTAAACATCACTGTGCACTCGTGTGCAGGTGTCAGCACCCACCAGGAATTACTCCTGGAACCGGCACAGAGAGAGGGCTTGGCTGGGTTTTGCCACAATGGGATGTGGTGTCTGTGATGGGATGGCTGGGGGGCACATCACAGTGGCTTCGCTCTCGGGAGAACATGAGACCTTGAGCTGTCCAGGAGAGCTAGGGTACAGAGCAGCCCCCTATCCATGCCCCTCTGTCTCCTCAACCCTGTGCCTGTCACACTGAGGATCAGCAGCTTTCGGTGTCAGAGTGATGAGGAAAGGCTCCCACCTGCCACCCATGAGCACTGAGGGACTGCAGTGTGTGCCCAGCGGGGCAGGGGACCCGCTTTGCCCGCCTTGGTTAATATTTAACCGCGGCTTCCTGTGACAGAATGTCGCAACCGCAGAGCAGAGCCGGCATTCAATAAATCATCGCGCTGGGTTGGGAGCTGGGCTGGGGGAGTGGGGGGGCAGCGCCCAGCCGAGCGAGAGGGGGAGCCGATAAATAATTCATTAAATAAATAAACATGGTGAGAATGCGGGGAGGAGGCAGGAGTGTAACCAAGAAAGGGCTCGGTGAACGCGGGCATGAAATATTCACCAGCCACACCTACCAGGCCCCAACGCGCTGAGCTCAGGGCTCCCGACCCGCCCGCGGGAGCCAGGTGCCAGCACGTGTCCAGTCAGACACGGCAAGAACATGCCAAGGGCATGCAGGGTGGATGGCCTGGGTCGGGGAGCAGGTAGCTGGCAGTGCTGGCATGGCCATGTGGAGATGAACTGTCCTGGCTCCTGCCAGCTTCTTCTGGCAGTGTTTGGGGCAGCCCCCCACAGACCCATGCCAGTGTTTGGGCACGGGTCTGTCCTACCAGGATGGCACTCACACACATGTTGTGTGCCCACCAGCTCCCAGCCCTGCTCCTCCCTGCCCCTTCCCTTTTATATCCCATGTCAGTTGTTAAATTTGAATGAAGCCTCACGGATGGCTGCGCTGCGCCAGTGTCTTGATGAGCACTGGGCGGGCATCGCCTCGGGGAGGGCACAGGGTCTGAGCCTTCCCATTTCCCAGGGAGAAGAGGGAAGCTCTGGAGGAATCCTGGGCAACATCTTGGGGCAGGGGTTGGGTGTGCTGGCAGCGTGGACACAGGCCGTGCCACCAGCCGCCCGGCCAGCTCCCTGGTGAGCCACAGGTCCACAGAGCAGCCTCTTACCAGAGAGACCAGACGCCCTGCAGCAGAGAGGGACATGGGAGCGAGTTGTTAATTAGCACCTCAGCGGCCTGAGTTAATTTATGTGAAGCTGAATTTTGTGGGCTTGCAGAGGAGAGTTAGTTGCCACCGCAGCACCGGCCACCAGTGAGGGAGCAGCGGTGCCAGGCGGCAGCGCCAGGGCCGTCAGAGGAAATCAGTTTCCTCGTGGAGCCGCTGGATGAAGCCATGCGTGGTTCCCAGCCCCACTGCCCGCCCACCCCGGCGCTGGGGCTGCTCCCGCTGCCCGGCGGGAGGAAGCTGCAGGGTTCCTGCCCTGGGCGCCAGACGCCTGCTTGCCGGAACCCTGGCTCCAGCAGCCTCCGTTGTGCCAAATCTCACCCGCCCTGGGCGTGTGGGCACCCAGAGGTGCCGGGTGGGAGGTGTGAGCCACCAGCTCCTCATGGCTCCCACGGCCAGCAGCCACAGTCCCGATGGTGTTGCGGCATGCTGGTGATCCCAGGTGGAAACGGGTCGCCACACAGTGCAGCACACTTCTACTTTAGCCCACCCTGGGTGCGGGCCTTGAGTGCCAGGCAGTGCCACGGTCCTGTCTGTCCCCTGTGCCACATCCCTTGTCCCAGCAGCCCACACGCCGGCGGCGGAGGTTACCTGGCAGGAAGCGCCTGAGTCAGCAGCCGGCACCGGGTGACTCAGCCGGCTCCTCTTCTCTCCCTCCGCATGGCAAACCTCCCTCCTGGCCTCAAGATCACTCCAATATCATCCGCCAGTGGCAGCCCCGGCCTTGCTCCCAGCCCCTGCTGCTCTGACATGACCATGGCATGGATGTGCCGAAGGATGTGAGGGCCATGCCAGGTGGGAGGCTTGGGTAGGGCAGGCACGGTGGGGGCTGGCACATGGCCCCACTGCAGCCACAGCTTCCTGGGGAAGTGACAAGGACACAGAGATGGGTTTGCAGCCACCAGCCCCAGCACCTGGCTCCCCACTGACCTGGAACAATCTCTGCTCATCCCAGCCATGCCACACTGGTGTCCCCTGTGAGGTGTCTGGTGGTGTCTGTGATGTTAGTCTGATGAAGGAGTGACAAGCAGCCTCAATATCCTGCTCCCACTGTACATAGATCACGTCACATTCAGCACCTGGCAGCACTGGCAGAGCTGGCAGTGAACTGGGAGGTGCCAGGCTGGGGGTGCCATTGACATCCACAATGCTCTAGGTTGTCCCCATTCTTCTGCCCTGACCCTGCAGCTGATGGTGCCAGGGGGCCTGGAGTCCCTCAGGCCCGAATGAGGGCTGGAGATGGGTACAGCTGTCTTAGGAAACACAGGAGCCATCCTAGGAACCCCCAGCTGACACTGAGCTTGGCAGTGTGGGGATGGTCTGGCTCTGCCCCAGTGATGGGGCACCAGCATTGCCCACCTGCCCCTTGGAAGAGCCCACCCCCATCCCTTTCCAGGCAGGGGCCATGACCATGGGTGACCATCCCCAGGGAGAAGGGCAGGGTGACACATTCTCCCTGCCATGCTGTGCCCTTGGTGCTGGGCAGAAGCACNCTGGGGCTAAGTGTGCAGGCGCAGGAGATTTCAGGGCCTGAAATATTCATCAGGGCTGATGCGGCGCCTGCCGTCATGCTGGCCGTGAGCGATGGCATGGGGGGGCTTCAATAATGCATCGCTTGAAAATGGCTCATGAAAGGGGCTCAGGACACAGCAAAAATGGGGGTTCCATCCACTGGCTGTAGCCACCCCAGGCTTGTGTGGCTGGCCACGTGATGCTGTGGATGCTGTGGTGCTGGGAGCTGGGTGCTGGACAGGGGATGGAGCAGGAGGTGCTGGTGGCACCACCAGGGATAGCCAGGAGAGCACCATGAGGTGCTGACAGGTTGGGGTGCCCTGTGCTGCTGGCACGCACCACCCGAGGGCCTGGCAGAGGACCTTGGGTGGGTGCAGTGTCTCTGCAGCCTGGCAGTGTCCAGTTGCTCCATCTGGGCTAGGTGGGGTCCCATGCCTGGGTGTGAGCATGGTCACATGCCCCCCATGCAGGGTGTTGCTGTCGCAGCCACTTTGTGCTCCTGTACTCAATAATTCACAGCATCGACCTGCCTGCTGCACTGCCTCTGGCCACAGGCTGGCCACACCAGCCAGTCCTCCTGCCAGCTGCTGGGGCTGGCCCATCCTGTCCCTTGGCTGGGACTGCAGGGACCCGAGGAGCTGCCCATGGCAGAGCAGGGAACACCAGTGCTGTGCCCAGTGGAGCCAGAAGCTGGTCAGGCAGCACCAGGCTCTGCCATGGCTAACAAGCTCTTTGCCAGGGAAGCTTGTTAGCAGCCTGAGGATCAAAGGAGCACAGGGCAGATTGGTGGATGTAGGGAGCAGGGCCCAAGACACTCCAGGGCTCCATCTCCACCATCCCCACAGCATCCTCCCAGCGGACATGTGCCCAGAGAGGCTGGACGGCAGCACAAGGTGGCGTGAGTCTGGTGACAGCCCGTCACAGAGCACCTCAGCATCTGCTCAGGCACCCTTGAGAGATGCTGTCCTGGGTGGGCACCTACCCCAGCCTCACTGTCTGGCTGCCCTGGAGACAGGGACACTGTGCTGGGGTGGTGACCCGTGTCATTTGCACCCACGCATTGAAGTTGTAATCATTCTCCCCAGGGATCCAGAGATTGTCCCAGCACAGGGACCATGCAGGCCCTCAGTCTGCTGCAGGTCCAAGTAGTGCTGGCAACAAGGGCAGCTCCTGCCCATTCCTATTCTGGCACAGCAGGATTATTGTCCAGCAGGATTACATCACACTGGAGAGCACTCCAGCACATGCAAGGACACAGGCATGACAGGACAGATGGACACAGGCATGGACAAACAGCCACCCTGGCCCAGAATGGTGATGGCACAGGCAGTGTCTGTGCCTACACCCCTGCATGTGCACACCCACCAGTGCCAGGCTGTCTCACACCCCAGTGACCTTCCACGCTACACCGACTGCCACCCCGGCGCCTGGAGTGGGCACAAACATCAGTTCCTGCTGCTCCCACCTGGCAGCTGGGACTGGCCAGCTGCTCGCCCAGCCCCCTGGGATGCAGGTGGGATGCGACAGCCTCTGCACGCCTGTGCTGCGCCAGCCCGGTGCCCATACCCTCATTGCTATGGCAGGAGCGGGCTTGGTGCGTGCAGCTCTGGTTAATTAACCGGCGCGGGCCAGCTCCCTCCAAGCCCCCGCTGAGTGTTTTGCTAAATTATAACCTTGACGATGCGCATTATCTGGCGGCTGCTCGGGGAACAGCCGCTCCGGCCCCCCTACCCTGTGCTCAGCACTGGTGTGGTGGTGTGGAGCTGCCCGGCCACAGTGGCATCACGCTGGGGCAGCATCATGAAGAGGTGGCATCCCTCAGAGACTGCCGGGTAATGAGGGAGCTGGTCTGAGGTGGGTGATGGGCTCTGTGGTTTGGCCTCAGAGTCCTGGGGCAGTGCCTGGTGTCCAGTCCATTGTGCCCAATGTCTGGCATTCCCGGTGCCCTGCTCCTCAGGGCTCAGCATGCGTGTCCCCTCAGCACACGTGTCCCCTCGGCATGTCGAGCCAGTGGCCCCGTTTCCATGGTGACACGGAGCCATTTCCCATCTCCGGGATGCTCTCGACAGCTCTCGGGTAGGCGCTGCTGCCGTTGCCCTTCGCCCATGGGAAACAGGCAGGGATGGGCCCCGCCCTGGGGGGCCGTGCTCCTCCCTTTCAGCCCTCGGGGTGGGGCACCGTGCCCCACATCCCCTGTGTGTCCTGGGGCTACCCCGGGACGGCTGCAGTACCTGACCTTATCCTCACACTGGGGTGATGAGGGGTGTTTGGAGCATGCTGAAGCCCCTGCCATGGCATGATTGGGTGGAGGGACTCTGGCAGCATGGCCGGATGAGGATCTGGTGCCAGGAGTTGAAACTGCTGGGAACACCACAGAGCTAAAGGGACTATGCCCAGCAGGCACGCTGCATCCATAGTCCCTGTCCTGACAGTGAGCCAGGGCATGGGCTGGGCATGGCCATGCTATGCTTCCCCATTATTGCCTGCTGTGGCTCCCAGCCCCTGGCACGACACGGCTCTTTATCCTGCTCTTCATCTCAGTGCTGCCTATTACCATTTCCTATCACTTGCTATTCCAGGTGATAAATTTTTCCTTCCCAGTTTTTGAAGGTTTATCTCCCACCCACCTGGGGCACCTGACATTCTCACCCCACACTCCTCCCCATGGCACCCCAGCATCCCAGCTGGTGTGGGTGGCACTGGGCGGGGGGGCGTGTAGGGGCGGCCCCAAGGCAGGGGGATGGCGAGACAGAAGGAATGGGCTAATGGAGCCCATTCCTTGAATAGATTCAATTTCTGCCGCGGCGGCTGCGGGGTGCGGAGCCATCAATTGGATTCAGGGGACGGGGAATCTGATTTGGAGCGGCCGCGCCATCAATTAGCCGTTATTGATGGCATTGCTCATTGGAAGTCGATGGGATTTGAAGCTGGTGGCAGCTCCCGCATACCAAACAACGCTGGCTCAAGGACAGGGCCCTGCTGTGCCCAGACCTAGCACCCACCCCAGGGGTCCCACAGGGACTCCTTGGTCTTGTCTGGGAATCCCTGAGGGTCTGAGGAAGGGGCAGTGCAATTGGCAGCCCCCCCAGAATCCCTGCATAGGTTCCTGCAAGGCACAGCCCACCAACATCCCTGCACAGGGGTCCTGCAGGGCACAGTTGTCCCCCAGCATCTTTGTAGGGGGGTACTTAAGGGGATGCCCCCACCCAGCATCCCCACAAGGGGATCCCACAGGACACAACACCCCAGAATCCCTGCATGGGGACTCTAAAGAGCACAGCCCCTCAGCATCCCCACATGGGGATACCACAGGGCATGGTTCTCCCCTGGAATCCATGCATGGGGGTCCTGCAGGGTACAGCCCTTGATCATCCCTGTGTGGGAGTCCCACAAGTCACCATCACCCTTGACATCCCCACATGCTGGCCCTACAGGCACCATTGCCCCCCAGCATCCCCACCGGTGGGTACTTTGGGGTATGCCCCACACAGCATCCTACACAAGGTTCCTTTGGATATGATGTCCCCCAGATGGTCTCACCCCCTTCTGGGGGGAGGGCCCCAAAGGGCATGCCCCCCTCTGCACTAGGCGGCCTCTGAGTCCCCCATGGGGATGGGGTACCCCTCCCTGCAGGGCTGGGGTGCAGGGTGGGGTGCAAGATGGGGCGCAGGGTGTAGTGGGGGAAGGGCAGGCAGCGGAGTGGGGGGAGGGGAGCGGCACGGTCGATGCTTTCGCTCAGCCTCTTGCCAAGCAGCTTCTTTCTCCCAGAAGCCATAAAACCTGTCTGACGTGCCCGGCACCACTGCGGCAGGCGGCCGGCAACGCCTGCGCTGCGAGGGGCTGGGGGGCCCTACTGCAGGCAGCCCCGGGCAGAGTTGGGCCCCTCTTGAGCCCCTCAGGAGGGCAAGTGGGGGTCTGCATGCATGGAATGGGGGACCAAGAGCATCAGGGAACTTTCCTGCCAGTTGGCAAGCCTGGGGCATGTGGCTGCGCCAGAGCCATGACTCTGACAGGGATCTGGTTGTACCCATGGGATCAGCCCCTGCAGCAGCCTGGGTGCCTACTCGGGGAGGGGGAAGCCCTCCCCACAACCTCCCACTTCAGGGGTGCATCTTATGGGCTGCGTAGCAGATGGAGAGATGGACAAAGAGTGGCTGCTCTGTGGCACCCCAACCACACCCAAAGGTAGCAAGAGGGACCGGGGTGCCTGGCTGTGGGCTTTGGGTGAGTGACCCCCAAGCCCACTGCCCCCTCAACCCCTGTCCCAGTGCTCATCCCACCGCCAGGTGTTAATTACCAGCAGCTCGTCTGTAATTAAAGCTCTCTGGTGACGGGAGCTGACGACTCAATATCAAACTGCTGCAATTAAGCTGTTGGCCATAAAGGCTGTACAGGGAGTGAGAGGCAGGGACCCCCCTGGAGGAGCTGCCCTGGCACCGGTGCAGGGATGGGGGGCACAGGCAGGGGGATGGCGGGGGGCTGCACACCCAGGGCACAGCGATCTTGCAAATATTGTATTGCTCAGTCACTACCAGGGGTTAAAACCAAACTGAGGGCACAGAAGAAGGCGTCTTCCCAGAAGACAGATCAGTGTGTCCTCGTTGGAGGAGGACACGGCAGCGGCGGATGCCGTCATCAGAGCGGCTGCCCCTCTCGGGGGTTGGGGGTCCCTGGGCCCCAGGAGTGGGGGTCCGTGGGGAAAGGCACGAGATGAGGTGATGGCCGTGGGGTGGAGCAGGCATTGGCTGAGGGGACCCCAGCACCAGGGCAGGTGGCTGGTGGGACAGTGCCAGGGAATGGCAATCCCAGCACGTGGTGATGCTGACTCGTGGCAATCCCGATGTTCGGTGATGCCGGTAGCAAGCGATGGCCCTGACAGAGAGAGAGCGCCGTCCAGGGATGCTTCAGAGCAGCAGGCACCCACTCACCCACTGCCCCGGAGCTGCTGCTGCCCTCACCTTCCAGCCCGGAGCTCCCGGCCCCAGCTCGGCTTTGCAGAGGTCCAGCAGGCGGGTCATGGCCTGGGGCTGCCCCACGGGCTTGGGGGTGTTGGCTGTGAGGAAGAGTCTGGAAACGGCGTTGGGGCAGAGGAGCCCATCCCCCCGCCACGGGCAGCGCCGGGGTCAGATCCAGAGCAGGGCCAGGAGCAGGAGCGCCAGGCACGGGTTGCAGGGCTGTGATGGGACCGCGGTACTTCGGGCAGGCACCACATCTGCCAAGGCAGAAGCAGCGGTCAGGGCGAGCCGGTCCCCGGCCTTCCAGCCCCGTCCCTGTACTCACCCTCGGGGCCCCCACGCCCTCGGGGCTGTGAATTGGGCACCTCTGTCACCGGCTCTGGTGCTGAAAAAAACCCCACCGTTGTCAGGGATCGGCTTCCCTGGATTACGTGGAGTCGCCCCCGAGGCTCCGGTACTCCCCAGTGGGGACTGGTCTGCCCCGGGGGCGGGGGAGCCCCCGAGTTTTGCGGCACAGCCCCCCCAGCCGGACTCACTGGTGCCTCGGCAGCAGACGGTGACGCGCAGCTTCAGGCATCGCCCGGCGCTCTCGGGGCTGGGGACGGCTGGGCAGGGCGGGTCAGCAGGGACCGTCCGGAGCGCCCCCCCCGGGACCCCCGACGGCGGCTCCGCGCGGGACAGGAGCGCCCCCTCCCGGCGGAACGCGGGGACGGCGCCCCCGTCCCAGAGCACCCAGAGCCCACCCTGCACCCCGAACCGAGGGCACCCCGACCACTCGTGCCCCCACCTCGGCGCACCCAGACACCCCCGCATCCCACCTCCCCACACACCCCCTACTGCAGGGCATCCAGATCCCACCCATGCACCCCGATCCCCTTGTGTCCCCCTCCACGGGCATCCAGAATCCCCATTAACTCCGACCCACTTGCGCCACCCTCCAGGGGCATCCAGAACCCCTCTGCATCCCACACCACCGTGAATCTCCCACCCCAGGGCATCCAGACAACCCCTGCATCCCTATTCCCTAGTGCCCCCACCCTTGGGACATCCAGAGCCCCCTTCACCTCAGCCGTGGAATCATCTAGAACCCCCGTGTTCTCCTTAACCTCAGTGACATTCTGGATGTACCCTGGCCCCCTACAGGCTCTAAACGTGGTTCCATGGGGACCCTGGTGACATCCAAACTTGGGGAGCTGCACTAAAGGCCCCTGATCTCGGGGCTGCACCCTTCCCCAACGTGCCGTGACCCCAGTGCAGCCCCCGTGGCACCCCGAGGGGACTCACAGATGTAGTAGTAGGTCTCCCCCGGCTGGAACTCGAAGCCGAGTGAGAAGGGGGTGAAACGCTGGATCTTCTCGGAGAAGCGGACAGGCCCAAAGGGCGCCCGGGGGCGGTTGCACTCCCAGCGCTTGAAGGCGCCGGGGGTCTCGTAGCAGCCGCGATAGCCCTCCCGGTCCACCATGAAGAGCGTGAAGGTCTCTGCCCGGCCGGCGGGCACCGCCCCCTCGTAGTGCGGGCAGTAGATGTCCAGGTAGTCATTGATGGCCACCTGGATGGAGTAGTCGTCCCGCAGGAACCTGTCGGGCAGGACGAGCCGGGATGCTGGGAGTCCGTTGGGAGAGATGCCCTGCTGACTCCTGCCCCAGCGGAGTAGGGAGCTGGGCTTTTCCCAAAATCACCGACCGGATACCGCCCGCGCCACGCAGCCAGGCATCAGCTCAGATTAGCCGCAGGCCGCTGGAGCTGAATGGGCTCGGCCACCGCGGCCCGGGGGGTTTCTACAGCCACGCTATCCAGGCACAAAGCCCCTCGCCCCAGGCACCCGCCTCACCGCTGATCAGACATGACACGCCGGTGGGGGGGCCGTGCGGCGGGACGCTCCCGCCCCGGCACGGTGCTGGCAGGGGGTGGCGGCCGGGGCAAGGGGCGCGGGGCGGGCTCCGGTGNGCTCCGGTGGTGGGGCGGGCAGGGGATGGGGCCCAGCCCAGGTACTGGAGCAGCACTGGGGATGCCGTGAGCTCATGGTTGTGCCGACAGTAAGTGCGACCAGGCCAGGGTGGAGCAGCCGTGCAGGCACACACACGTGCACACGCATGTGCACACACATGAACATGCACATGCGTGTGCACACACTTGGTCCTGAGCATCTGGGACAGGCGATGGAAAATAGCGGCTGGCAGGCAGACCTCGGCCCCCCACGTTGGCCCCGGTGCAGCCGGTATTCACAGATGGTGCAGAGTCCCGGCAGAAATCAGAACATTAATCACCAGGATGGCAGCGCTGGCAAGGGGGGGGCTTGAACCCCCGACACCCCACTCAGGCTGGGGGCTCCCCGAGGGCAGGATGGAGCACAGACTCCTGCTGACTCAGAGCATCCCACGGGCGACTCGCTGGGACGGGCCTGGGCAGGGCCAAGGGCTGTGGGGACGGGGCCCTGCCTGACCCAGCAGAGGGGCACACAGAGTCCTCTCTTCCTGGGGCATGCATTGGTGGAGGGGTCCCACCTCTCCTATCCTCAGGATGGGAGCAAAGCAGGATCTGTACCCCCAGCCCTGCCCATCATGTGCCCATCTGCCCCAGTGCAGCGGCCCCAGAGCACAGGACCTCCATGGGGGAGGCCCTAGGATCCTGACCCTGCCCCTGCTCCCTGAGAAGCCCCAAGCTGGGAAATACCTAAAATGGAGGAGGTTGGGAAGAGGGATGGAGCCAGAACCTGGCCCGCTGGTGACGGCAAAGCTCACAGGCAGCACCAACGGCAGGGTGTGGGCTGGAGTGGCTCCCATCAGGGTGGGACACCTGCCATGGAAACCCACAGCCCCAAGAGTGCCACTCAGCAGCTTCATGCCACAAGAAGATGGCCAGAGTTCAGTGCTACCAAGAGCATTCAGGCTTAGCAAAGGTGGGTACCACCGGGAAACTGGCAACACCAGGAATGCCCACCAGGTTGGTGCCACCAGGGGGTTGATGCCACCACGAGTGTCCCTTGGGGCAACCAGGGCTGCCCGCTGCTGTGGGAACACCCGGAGCTTGGTGTCACTGAGGGAGACCTACAAGCTGGATGCCACAAGGGGCTCAGTGCCACCAGCAATGCCTGGGGCTAAGCACCACCCAGGTGTGCTTGCTGTCCCCGTGGCACCCAGGGATGCCCAGTGACTCGTGTCACCGGGGGTGCTCAGCGGCTCAGTGCCCCCCATGGGCACCCAGGGCTCGGTACAGCTGGGGCACTCACCCGCTCTGTACTGCCCAGGGCTCGGTACCATCGGGGGTGCCCGGTGGCTTGGTGCTACTCAGAGCTCAGCACCCCCAAGGGTTCTCACCCGTTCGACAACGCCCAGGGCTGCCCGGTGGCTCGGTACCACCGGGTCTCGGTACCATCAGGAGGTACCACCCGGGGCTCGGTGCTGGTGGGGATGCCCGGGGGCTCGGCACACCGGGGGACGCTCGCCAGCTCAGCATTACCTGGAGGGGGGCTCGGTGCTGTCGGAGATGCCCGGGGGCTCAGTCCCACTGGGAGGCGCTGCCCGTTTCAGTCTCGCCCACGGACACCCGGTG